>LQRL01049755.1:8207-26228 GCA_001703475.1 Hydroides elegans | reverse complement strand
GACAGTGAAAGGATTTCCAGCACCAGAAACTGGGCTACGCACTGGCCTGGGGATGATCCATCAAATCAAGTGATTATGAGACTTATGCTAATTAAGAGACAGGGTTTTCCCCTCATATCAGATGTGATAATATAATTCTTGACTAGCCTTGATATGTGTGTTCAAAGCACTAAAACATTTTTTTCTTTAATTGTTTTTATCTTGTACATAAATGTTATTGTTGGGTAAGTTTCATAATTGATTAGAATCTTTTTCGTTCAGCAATAAGAGCATTATCAGTGATTATTATCGAAATGGTCTTTATAGTACTGATCTTTCAGTTCATCAAGTTCATCGCTATCATTATTCTTTTGACAACTTAAAATACATTCTAAGAAAAGTTATATTTAAGATTATAATTGACTTTTTAAGGTTTGGCCCTCTTAGCTTTTTTTACTTCCGACGATATCACAATCAAACTGCCAATAGCGTTTTTTTTCCTTCGTTCAGCCGCTTATGATAGCGGCGCCGTGGTAATTGATTTATCTGGCTTTAAAGCACATTTAAATATTTAATATTTAAAAAAAGAAATGTTGATTTACCTCATAGACCTACTTTTTTGCACTATAAATATTTGGTACAACTGCTCTCATATAATATTTAGAATTTTCGCAATATATACCGAAATGTTCAGAAAATAAAATGTTCTTGTGTGTTCGACTGGTGGATTCCAATTTTAATGTATCCACTGTTTTAGGCTTAATACCCATAACATGTTACTGCTTTGATGCCATTTTATATGTAATATACTGTGCCTTGAGTTCGTAAAGAAAAGTAAGAACAGATATTCAAATAAAAATATTCAACCAGACACAATGCGAGAATCCAACAAGAGAATCAGTGAACATTGTCACGTTCGAACATTGATATGATGTTGGTGGCACGTCAAATTTGAATAGAAACGTTATCCCAACAGTGTTTTGTAATTCTATCGATAGCACAGGCAACTCTTTTAGACATGCTCGTTTTGAAATGACAATAATTATCCTCTTCAAACTTTATGACGTCCCATTGTCAAAAGAAAAATCCTAATCATGTCGAGGAGTTTTTCGTGTTATTTATTAGAAAAAATGTCGACTTGTTATTTTCTTTCATTGTTCCTTATCCAAGCAAAACACTCATCTGAACACTTACATTCTATACACTAGATGATTATACTCCCATTTTTTCCTTCCTCAGTGAAGAGAGGGGTGATCAAAGTTTCTGACGTAATGGCAAGCCATACGCCTCTCCATACGCCTCTCCAACTATTTCCACATCGCTGTTTAAGCGGACCAAATGCGGAAGGATAAATCAGTGCCCTAACTCTTTATTTTTCAGCCCTTTTATATTCCTTAATATCCCCTCTTCTTTTTTCTCGATTAGTGCGATTACTCAGCAATAAAACTATAAAACAGAATTTATAGTTGTGATGAATGGGTTAGAAATGCCGAAGCCGTGGGGGTCTGTAATAGAAATCAGCTATTTTATCGGAATTCCGCTTTGAATGCTAATTGCTTTACCCTTGACTCGACTTAAACATAGGAGCTGTTCCATTTTATGATATATGATTTTATGTGCCACAGCAGCACAAACTGGGTTAAAGCGCCATTTATGGACTAATTGACGGTGGTGGTGTAGCTGCCCTGATGTAATAGATGTTTATAGGTCTTACGCCGAAGCAATAAGGGGCTGTGAGGAGCCAGTGGCGTGACGGACGGTACTTCGCGGCGTGCCTCGTACACGCGACCCGCCCTTGTGCCACGTCAGAAACATATCATGCCTGGTCGCGCTGACTAATGACTGTGATTTGCTCTCCTAACAAGGACATTCACATCTATAGGGTATGTGAATTCGAAGACATGTATAGGGTTTGAAGAGCAAATTTTGGTTTTTGCTACATATATTTCTTAAAAGTTATAACATAGTACTTTCATTTAAACTACCCGTGTATCTTTAAGGGCATGAGTAATGCCCCCGTTTTTTTTCATTTACTTAACTTCGAATTGCTTTGTTAGATGGTCAAATATTAGGAGAAAAGGTTTCGATGATCTACAATGTGCATAAATATCACGCCATATTTGAATACAGATGGATATTTAGAGTTGTATAAATAGAGAGCAAATGATGTCATTTGAGTACCATTTAGCATTTCAGCATCTGTGATTCGACCAACATCAGTTCTCGAGGGGCCTCATTGGTTCTCTAAGGGTTGCACGGGGTCACATCTGACTCAAGAAAAGACCTTTATAAAAGTTCACTTTATTTATGCTAGGATATCTATTATTATTTATTGCTCGATATATGTGTCTCAAAAACAACCTTTTGCTTATTCAAACAACCTGCTCATTTTTCTCAATAGAGTGCCTGCTCTGAACTTTCAAGGGTTTGAAATTGAATGACAAAGAACTGACCTTCTCTGTGAATATTATTAGTACGATTATTTGGATTCAGGGTATTGTATCAGGAAAGATTATGAATAATTAACAGCTTGCCCGTAAAAGTCAGGTCCGAAGATACGTCTTCTCTATACTGAGAGGCTTTGAATTATGGAAGAAGAAACTGTGATTGATCATGACTTTTATAGGCAGAAACACAATCGACAAAGGCCGCTTGGAATTTGATTCTTCGTTCCAATGAGAGTTTCTCAATGCATAGGATCCATGTAAGCTTATTAATTATTTGGACCTCTAAACGTTTGAATTCCGTATGCATTAAATAAATATATTTGTTCATGCATAATTTTGACATTCACCGATACACCTACAACACAATCATCTTTTCTCCATTAAGTTGTAGCAAAACTTATGCTTGATTTTTCTTATGTAAAACCATTACTTAACGGACATTACATTATTTTTGCATTCGCACTCTGGGCAATAATCAACATAAATAAGAATCCTTATATCACACATCCATCTTTTATGAGAAAGAAATAATTAAGGTCTCCCGGCTTCATAAAATATGTTTCCGTCGCCGTCAGCTTAATATAACCAGGCATTGCTTCCATAATCAAGATGCCGTTATACAACTGAGGCCAAGGCTGAGAGAGCAAGTGGAAAATGAGTAGGTTGTGTCTCACAACAATGCCATAGTAAAAGAGACAGCTTCCGCATAAGAGTAACCATTTGTCCTCCTTTTTCGCGCCGCGTAGTAATTTCACCCTCTGAAATTACCCTCTAATAAGTTCTCGTTCAAGTCCAACTAATGCTGTAATGATTGTCTCGGGCAATTACCTTCCGCATAATTCCCGCGTTTGTTTTTAAAATACCCTGTCCTGTTTTGGCCCTATTGAGGAGTTTATGAGCCCTAAATGAAACCGCGTAAGAGCTTAGTGGAAAAGAGCTACAAGATAAAAAATGACGAGGTTAATCACTGCCGACCTAATGGCATTACGTGCCGACTCCACTCTGTTTGTTGTCACAGCTTGTCGCTATGGCAACCACTCAATTGCTGTGACGTCATCACAAATGAAATGATGACAAAAAAATGAGGAAAAAAGTAAATATGAAAGGAAAAAGGGAATTTTACTGGTGCGATCGTCCCACGATGTGTGTCTATGTGGCGGCAATGGCCGAAATATGAGGAAGGAGAAGCACATTCCCGTGATTCCGTTTAAGGGGGCAAGGCTGGCTGGTGGTGCAAGGCGCAATCACATTCGCAGTTCGATTGTACTTTAGAACTCTTAGTAACCACTTGACAACAAGCGCTAGCGCTGTACGCCAATCATTGGTTTTGTTTGTGGGCGGTATTTCCCAAATAAATCATCTCAACCTGCTTATCACTTCATTTGGAGGGTTTCACTACCGGTTTTTGCTTATATAGAGTCCGACGTCGATTAATTCAACAAAGATCAGAGCAATAATGCTATAACATGGGAATGTACTGGAATTCATTGCTGAGCATCTCGATTTCCCTTTTCTACCGGGTATATGATTATGTATACAAATAACGGATATGTATATATTCAATGCTTACGTAATATGTACGTTTACGTCGATATAGGTTTCTTTTGCGAAATTACAAAATAATCTTGACATTTTGCTAATGAAGTTTCTTGGTTTCTTTTCTTTAAATTAAGATATAGGTTGATATATCGACATATTACATAACCGTCATCATGTTCATGGTCACCATGCAACGACAAGACTACGAACTCATAAATGCCAAACGTCTCATTCCAGAATAAAAAACGCCAAAGGCAATCAAGGGAGCAAGGACGAACAACATTAAGAAAATTTCCGAATTTCCTGTATCCTATAAAAGTGGAACACCGCGGTGGTGTCTCCCGATAAAGAACGGGTGTGTCTTTGCGCCCTCCCCAAAAAGATGGTTTGCTATTACACACACGTCAGGGGCGGGTGACGGATTTTGATGGATTCACCCAGTTATAAGACACTGGGTTACCCTCTGTGTCATTTTTCTCCTCTTTTCTATTATAAACAATGCTACAGCTCAATCAAGATTCCAAATAGAAATTGATTATTTAGGGAAATGCCTTTTATAAGCTCCCCCGCCTCCACCCAGAAAACAGATTACTAGGAAACCAGGATATGACGTCATGAGTTGAATTTCATTCGGCTAAGCACCAAATATGTGGTATAATAAGTTGTTGGCATATCGACTATATATAACAATCATATACAACATATTCTTCACAATATAAAAGTGGAATCAGCAAAGTTAAAGGAATAAAAATACAACTGTTGCAAGAGATAAAAAGGTGTTGATTTTGGTGAAATGTACACATATGGTTCTGCTTGAGATCTAATCCCTGGGCATTAGGTTAAGCTCAAAGAAGAAAGCGCAAAAGGCGTAAAAACAAGGGTGTTTCATTTCGCAATTCAAGAGCAATATCAATCAAGGAGGAGTTTTATATCAAAAACATTGCCCGGAAAAATGCTCAATGCAACTTCGATAATTAAGAAGCAACTAGAATTAAGTCGCCTTGCAGTTTTTTGAGAAAACAAGATGGATGTTTAACTAAATACCATTGGTGATATCCTAATCCAAAGAAACGACTTTAGTGAGGAATAGAGTTTCATTTGAAGAAACAACGATGCAATGATGCTCGACAATCATAACTTAAAAACACCAAGCGCCTTATACAAACATGAACAACCTTGTCGTGTGGTACGCCTTAGATATGGAACCTCTGTTTTTGGAGCGTCTTAGGCAACGCCAGACACTACGGAAATATAGAGCGATGTGTGACCCTCGAGCAGTCACTAACCTCGTTCCAAATTGCCAATGAATCAAACATTACCTTGTGTTTTTGCTGCAAAAAAACACCGGAGTGATGGTTCCATAAAAACATGCTAATATCACCACGGCTGTGTTTTTCTGCTGGTGCTGGATGGTCGCATGATAAATGGTTTTACAATAAGACCAATAAGCGAATATTCTCGGAATCTGAAAAAGGCATTGGACGACGTGTTTACTATTTGCAATAACAGAACTGGTTTAGTACAATTGACTATCACTCATTATCAATTAGTCTAGCTGTGATCGTATAACATTATATGATGGAGCACATTTTCGTACAAGCATGACAATTTGACTTGAATATTTAGATATAGGTCTGCATGACCAATAACAGTTTAACATTGTCAATATTTAATTATCTCCTCCCTCTTTGAATGGTTGTATGGGATGCTCGGGTGATGTATAAGGAACCTTGTAGGAAATAAATGTGACAGCAACTAGAAGGAACATACAGTTTTCGCTAAAGATAAAGGTTAGCATTACTCAGTTGACACCATTTAGTTGAAGGCTGATGAAGCAATATAGCGACTCGATGATGCAACTAACACCCCGACCTTACTCCAATCTTCCCGTAATCGGCGTCCAAGATAGGCCTTAACTTGATTAGGGGCTTTTACCCACACTCCCACATCGGGGAGCTAGATCATTGTGTAGAAATAGGAAACGGCGTATCAGTCTTGTCGTGACAGCTGGCAGGGGTCTAACCTGATTGCGCGCGCCTTTGGTGCCACTTAACCTTTTTCTAACCGATGGCGCATAAGCGATCATTGCGTAGAATTGGTGCTGTAGGGACCATGCATCCATGTGTGTTACGTTACTATTGCGATAAAGTACTTAAGGTGGCTAAAAATAGTCACCACATGGGTTTTGTTGTCTCTTTGCGATGTGTCATACTTTCCTCGAATGGCTCAATCTAAGACAATTGTGGCCCAATTATAGGCGTCGCAAAAAAACCGACGAGCTATTTCGAATGATTGAGTATGCCAACAGACAAATGCTATTGCAGTAGAATATAAGCGCAAACATCAAGGGAAAATATTAAAATAGAATATTCAGATAAACTAGGAAACATCTTACTTTCAGCATCGATGATTTGTTTGTCTCAAGTTATATTGATGTTATGAGCCCCTTCGGCAGTAACTGTTATGGCGACCTTTGCGAATGAGTTTTGTTTTTCGATCTTGATTGAACGCATGTAATCATCCACCAATGAAACAGGCGCCATATGCCTGGCGTTATTTACGACCAGGACCAAAGAAAGACGCCGTTATCCCGAAATATGGCATGATAAAACCATGCATCAAATGCACATAAACTTATATCTATAGCAGCAAAGTGAGCAATCAAGTGTCTCATTAAGCGCATATTGCGATCTCTTTTCGTGCGGATAGCTTGAGCCGGATGAGGCCGCGGATGATACCGGATAAGTCCCTCCGTAAGGCCCTCATTAACTTGTTTTGCAGTCCCCGAGGCGGGCGTGTCATACTTCTGCACTGGTGCCCCATCAGTCACCGCAGCGATCGTGTTGTGACACCAGCGATTATATTCCTGCTCATTGCTATTAGCGCGCACGAGCGGATTTGTGGTTTTACAATATTCTCGCATAACGAGGCACTAGGGACTATGGGAGCCGGTAAAGCCTGGTAAGATGATCTGCTTGCTTTTTTGCAGGCAAACCTTGAAGAAGACACGGTATGACGGGATATGAGACAGCTATTAGTCGTGAGCATGTTGATTCCACATGATATACACAGATAGATAGTCAGGAAGGAATACATGAAAACCAATTATTTATAGATATGTTATAGATATACTTGTGAAACGGTGGAACATGACGGGCAAAATAGTTTAATAAAGAATGTAATAAATAGCAATCCGTTAACACCAGCAACAACCGACAAATAAGAAAAGGGCGGTCAGCAAGACCTTGTTCGTTAAGTTATTTTTTATCTCGAAGTCGATTAGTGCATAATACAAACACGCCTACTAGCCTTAAAACGTGGTTGCAATTAATGAACTGTAGGTAGCAAAAATGACCATGAGCCTTTCCAAACCAACTCCTAAACAGTTTCGGATGTTCGGGCTAAATGCAGTAACGCATCCTCCTTCTATTCAATAGGTATGTGCGGTCATAAGTGCAGCCTCGTTTAGGAAAAACAATTTATGACGTTTTGCAAAATATACAAACCGGCATTGGGCCCAGGGGGCTGGGTTACAAGTATGCGCAGCTGCTTAAGAAGTGCTCTTGGGGGTTTTGGATGGAAAGAAAAGTTGGCGATTCTGAGCAGCATGTCCTAGATTTGTTCTAGAGTCAGCCACCAAAGTTCCAGCTATGCAAAGAATATAGGAACTAGTTGTTGTTGCTGATGATAAAGTGGTAATGCTTTCTTTTTTAAATGGCACTTGAGAGTAAGAAATTCGCATATCATTCTATGAGATGTTGCTAGTTAAAAGACAACACATAACACCTGTCTGTGCCACCTTATAGGTACATTAGAAATGTGAAGACAAACAATACAATTATATTTGTTTATGCAGTTACATATTATTTCCCTGTCAACACCTTTCAACAAGAATGTAACCATCAGTCAATGTACGCATTGAACGGATGCCCTATAAAATGACAATGTCAATGATTGTGTTGGTACAGCAAACCACGTCAAAGAACCCGTTGACCATCCCCAATACAAGCGGCTGCATAAACATCCTTTCCCACAACATCATTTCCCACAAACATTTACTCGGGTCTTCAAACAAGATATCCACTATTGGATTAACACTCTGCTCACATATATTGTCTGACCCCGACACTTGACCAGTGAGTTGGACAATTGAGTGGCCTATTGTAACGATTATTCTGTTATTCCTGGTGGTGTACCATTGCGTCCGAGACGTAAGATGATGACGGTGTCATCGGCAGCCGAAGTTTGGTTAGGACAGCGAATGGAGGAATAGCAATAGGGTATATTGTACAAAATAAATACATCCATATCATTCTCAGAAAAACAAATGATGAACTAGACCGAATCGTTTGGGTCGATTCCTTATTTTAAGAGTTTGATCAAACAAACTTAGCATTCCATACGATTGAGAGCTCAATTAGACCCTGAAATATGGGAACGTTGCAATCCGTCAAATAGGTTTCCATAATATCCTTATATTTGGTGATGCCAACAAGATCCCGAAGATTTTCCTCACATTTATGTAGCAGAAAAACACTATGAATCATGTCGTGAAACAAATGTTGTATTGCTCATGTTGTTCTAGTTTTATCAGACAAGGGTTTGACATACGAATAAAATGATATCTATGGACTCCTAAAAACAGTGTCAATTGATCAAGTCAATCATCTGAGTAATAATGATGTTTATGTTGCGAACCGTTCCCAATAAACACATAAATCGGTGGCGTGACGAATTCGTTATGACTCTCCAGAGACAACTTATCCTGGTAAGATATCTTAGACATAGCGGAAATCAATGGTTCCATTCCGGTTAGATTTCCTAATTGTAGCTGAGAATACAATTGTGACATCTGACAATAAAATATGTGTTAATAGTCCGAGAACAAGGTTTTTTGTATAGTTTTATTTAAGCGGTATCTTATTTAATGAGTTAAGGAGAAAGGAAATTGTTATGGATAAACTCCAACAATACTCATTATCAACACAGACAAACAAGTATATGTTAAAAAGTCAGGGACATAAACATCCAACTAATTAACCGATCAAAGACGAGTTTACGTATTTTTCCAGGATTAATACGGCTTTGGCATCAAATCTTGATTGAACATAAACAACTCCTGTCTTTATCTTTAGGCTGTACATCATATTTCTTGCTTCCAATGCAAGCACATTTGAAAGACATCTATCAGTCGCTTTGCTGTTCCAAGGCGGGCTGACGTACACGTTAGTTGGGAAACATTGAAGGCATTTTTTGTGTTCCTCTGATGATGCTTACAGAGGTTTTACCTAGCCTTCATAAACACTTAGCAAAGATCTTAACGACCAATTTGCCTTCGTATACCAACACTGTTGTCTGTTGAAGAAGATATCAGCGTCATGTCGGTGAATATTTTTTTAATCATTTTTTTGTTATGATATAAGCAAAGGCATATGATTTAAGATGCACCTTTACCAACTTGAAACCAACCATTAAAGGGTCATTAAAATGCCTATCATGATAACGCTGGTTCTCAAGTTAACCATCCAGTTTACAGACTGGAACCCTCGTTAAGTGCCATCCATGCAATAGGACACTAGTGTCATATGACTATTGTAGTCTCCTACTTCTTGAAAATAGGATTTCCTCAACATGCGCATAGTCTTTACAATTTCAATCATCATACTTTTAGGTGCAACAACATTTTTCTTTAGCATGAAATATACATATCAGCACTTAATATGAAAGGAATCAAAAACAGAAAAATGAAACGCGTTGAGAGTTCGATAGTACACTCGAATTGATTTCTAGGGGTCACAACCGTGAATGGCTTTGGCTTTTTGTAATGAATGTCAGAGACAAGGTGAGATCACTCATAATATGTTTCAGAGCCGATCGCAACTAAGATACATATGCGCACCAGAATAACTTTATCAACATTCATCAGAAAAACGCAGCTTTCCGGCATTTATTTTAATGTATGGGCCGACGGGTGATGTATACTGAGCCGTGATGAATCGAAAATTCGAGGGCCCAATGTACGCGCGGTTATAAAGTCTTTAGCGATGGTTATAGACTTCTTCGTGGTTTTGTGCATGCTCACACATGATTTTATTTCTTTTTGAAAAATGAGTATATTAAAATTGCACTTTCGCTTAAAAAATATCAGATAGCTTATCGTACTATTACTCTTCTCTTTAACACTATGATTGAAGTCACTATATCATTCCTTGTCTATGAAAGATTGAGCATATATGTAATTGTAAAAACGTTTATAAAGACGCATCGGGTAAAAACCATGACACACATTTCATCCCATATCTATTTTAAACAGAAAGTCTATATTCAAAGTCAAGCAAATTACGTCTTTATAGAATCATTCATTTAATCTGATACATTGATGCATATGTATCCCATGATCATGAAATGATAATGACTATGACTATGATTAAATATAACGTTTATTTTTCTCCATTGTGACATGATGTCCAGTGTCATTTGAGATGCAGATACAGTCTCTTTATACCAAAGAAGGAGTAATCCCACATACCCTGATTGATGTGTCTCATTATTGTACAGTCGCTTAAAAAAAGTATCAGGGCGTAGGAGGAACCAACAATGGTAGGTGCCATGAATATCATCCATTTGCGATGACATAGTTCTAAAACTACTATTTATTGTTGTGAAAAAGATGAGTAAGTAATACTTACCATTAATCACTCACATCAATATGTACATATGTGTGATAATTAAGTGTGACTGATTTTAATAGATCAAAACATGATTATAAACGGAAAAAGGAACTGTTATAAAAGATTTCAAAAAGCCTTTTCATACAAAGCATACTCTGAGTACTTCCGGCTTTTTTTCAAGTGACTTCCCCTAAACTAATACCGTTCCGAACCGAGTATTCGAACGCATTTCCATTGCATTACAAAATACTCATTGACTATATGATCCCTCTTCCTTTTTCCCATATGGTCGCTCTTGTCTTTAAGGGCTAGCGGAGAATGGATAGCCATTATATCCATCTACCCACCTCTAAGTAAGAAAGGCACGCCAGATCCCATTAACATTTATGAGACATTAAAG
This sequence comes from Hydroides elegans, assembly GCA_001703475.1. Taxonomy (NCBI): domain Eukaryota; kingdom Metazoa; phylum Annelida; class Polychaeta; order Sabellida; family Serpulidae; genus Hydroides; species Hydroides elegans. The sequence goes on along the minus strand of LQRL01049755.1, from coordinate 15,192 downwards.
CGCCATAAAAGGCAGATACTAATAACACCTGATCAGGCCAGAGGTCCACTTTGACCCTGATTCTACAGGCCCTATCTCCTCCGCGTCGCCATGTTGGCCGCCGATCCCTTAACCAAAGGAATCAGGTGCCACATTAAGGGGTAATATAAAAGAAAAAAATAGGGTATGCCCCGCCACCGAAAACAAAAAAAAAACATTAAGGGGTGAGGATAGAGGGCGTTGCATGCAAAGGGTTGGGTCGCGGCTAATTGGAGCTAATGTCCCTTGTGCCTGTGTTTATGCTATGAGCCAGATTTGGATGCAAAAATTAAGGTCACAATGACATGCAATATGACACTTGCATAAGGTTTTCTTAATTTTAATAATCAATGTCGTAACTCTATTTTTAGTTATAGATGCCCCCTCAGTTAATATTTAACTGCAACATGAGTTCTCTTCATTAAAGTTACATTAGTAATAAGATATATGTTCATGTTTGTTGAACAAAGCTATTCGCATTAAGCAGGGATTAAAAAGTACAAATTACATAGCAACAGAAATATCATTTTACTAACTTCTAAGAGTATCTTCCGAAACGATGAAATTCAATTCAAATATAATGACTATGATATTTTTGTTCAGGAAATACAACGGATCATATACAAATGAATAATCGTTAAATCAACCAATACTATTTTCCTCAATTTTCATTGAATTGTTCTGATGAGGCAATCCAACCAGATGTTCATTTATTATAAAATGTATTTTCAAAGCTTCCATCCCACACGTTAAGTAACCAAATGTCTTTAAAGTGTCTAAATTGCGATGACGGAAAATAATACGTCTAGTGACGTGTTTGACGGAAATGCGTCTATGGAATAGCGACAGTCCTTGTGTCTAAGCTGAAGATTGTCAGCGACGGAACAGAGAATCAAGTTACACAAAATGAACCTCCAATCGTTTCCTTAGCGTCCTTAACGTAATGATTTGAATCGATAGGTAAATGACACGACTATATCAAGTTCATCGGAGTCACCAAAAATAACCCATGTCTCCCAGACTCAAATCTTTATCCCCGAAAAAGTAGCTGTCTCAGAACTATATGGGTCTATATGGGTCTTCATCTTTTAAGGGGTTAAGTGCCACTCCGTGTACATAAGGGCTGCTGTGACAAAGAAGCGACAGCAGAATCCGTTTGTAGGTCACATGACAATGACACTGCACAGGAAGCACTCCATCATAGCGTCAGCCTCCTGTCAATCGAGGAGCCAACATTGCTCAAATGCTTGGGAAGAGATGGCCATGAACTTGTGATTACATTGTGGGCGGGGTCTCCACCAAAACCCCGAAGCTGGATGTCATGTTCAAGATTGCTATGGGTAAAAGGTAAGGGCGACTCGCAAAGGGAATCGGCGACATTATATAGTTGTTCCTTTGGGACGTCCACCGAAATTCAATACCTGCTCACACCTACTATGTAAGAAAGTCCGGGGAACTCACCACAGAGTTGGGTCATTATACTTTTCGGACCTCCTTACCCGTCAGTGTAACCTTGATAAACTTCAGGAAACCTATTTGCAGTATTCATAACATAATATATCCTATTCACAACGGACGGAACCTACTTTAACATGTCAGCTTGGACAGTGGAGAGGAAGTTTGAAACTCTTGGAAAGAAGGCCGCTTATCACCATAATAAGTGTATTTGAGGAATTGGTATTGCAGTTGTTGGACAAGATAGACAGGAATTCTTGACTCCAAATGCGGCCATATAAAAGTTGCAGATGTCATAAAAATGCATCGAATTAAATTGTTACATTCGCTATAAGTTAGTTTTGTTGCTGGCAAAGATAACTATTTACTTTTACGTTCTAATCTTTATTTGCAATCTATCTTTTATTCATTTCTAAAAAAATATTGTTGTAACATATTTTTGAATAGTTTTCGCTTTTTTCATTCTCATTGCCAGTTGATATAATGTGTTTGTAGAGTATTCAGTGATTGTTACCAAACGAATGAATCTACATGACTTAATGAGGCATAGTTCCGTTATTCGTTCAGTGAACATCATATTGGGAACTATATCAACATTCATGGCAGATTCGGTGACAATTGAGCGAACATTACAAACGATCTGGTAGCATCCGGGTCAAATGTGACCGAGTCAGTTGGATGAAATAAACAAACGAATTGTCGATTAAGCTGAATGCTTGATTCAGTCAGGAAATGTGCTCAAGGTTTGTTCATAATAGTTACCTACCAAAATTGAAAATGCGAATTTGTTTTTCGCATATACTTGTATATAAAAATGATTTAATATTAACCGGCCGCTTAGTCCAAATGAAGCTCGTCATAATTCAAAACAAAGCGTTAATGTAATTCCAAATTCATTGAATGTACATATGCATTGGACCTTTATATGCTTCATAAATGTGTCGATCTCGACAGGTGGGTCAGACCAAGAACCCTATCCACAGACAGGGTGCAAGATCAGGGGCCGACGACAACATCGCATCACATAGCTGATCCCGATAAAGTCTATGGTAACTCATTTTGTGTTCAGGAACTTTATCAATTTTAGGAGCGAGAGAATTGAGTAATGGGCGAGGCCACTGCGGATCACATCGGGAGCTGTCGTAATTGGGTTCTGTCACCGGAGATAAATTCAACACAAGATACCGCCTAGCCCTTTTCCATTTGCCTCTTGTTTTATCATAATCAACCAATATGTTACTTGACATCGCATAACTCATTTCGAGTTAACAAGCAAAAGAACATCTGCTAGTATTAGAATTTTTAGTCAGTTACGTATTCAGATAAATGACCCAGTGCCACTCCTTCCCATGTTAATGAAGATGTACCACCCAAGACCCTATTTCATTGAAATATGATTTTATACTGCTTGGTATTCCAAGAACGAAAGTATCGTCTTTATTAATTCTAAAATTGGTTTTCTGTGAAAAAGTACAACAAATGTCGGACAAAATGTCGGACAAGAAAAATCAAATTGCTTCTTTCAGTGCGATTACTTATCTGTGTTCAATATGACATTGATAAATTGATTGGTGACATTTTTACTCAGCAAACGGTTCCTAATTTTTACTGCCTTTTAACAATCAAACATCAGCTCAAATGGGTTTTATTATGTACGTTTTTAATGATTATAACAAAAAAACGTAAAATAGCTTTCGTGGATGAGTAACATAGATTTGGTGCATCAGGCTTACCATAAGCTATTGTTATTCAGTCCACGGACTCTGCTAGAAAGAACTGAAGCGTCCCAAAGCGATTGCCACAAGGTCCAGGCCTAACACTAATGGGTGGGCTCGCTTGATTGCATTGGTTGACCGAGGCGGATATTTAATCCCGAGCGTCACGCTGAAAGTCCTACTTGATTAAGGTAAATGTGGATCAAGTTAATAAAAGTAGGGATTGTATAAAAGGGGATGCCAATTCAATGAAGCACCATATAGCATTTAAACTTATACATGTATATGATTGACGAAGTTCAAGGAGTTACATAAAGTTCCAAACGTTGTCTTAAAATTTAATCAATCCGTCGGAGGGAATATATGATAAAGATATTGCAACTCTACAGCGTCTACACATCACTTTTTTATGGAGAAATTCTTTGTAAGATAAACAAAACCTTAATTAGCACTATGGAGCATGAAAGTCTGCAAGCGCTATTCCCGTTTGGTAAATGCAATTAAAGCATGACAGAAAAGCATAACGTAGGGTTATTGGAAGCGACATAAATTAACCAAATTTTTATTTAAGCAAAGCTGCCATTTTCTGATATTGAATATATGCTTATATACTGACAGTATGAAATTTAAGTTTTTTTAAATTCAAATTTGAAAATATATGCATTTTACTTCCATATTTATTGATCTATAGAAAAATGCGAAAGATACATAAACTAAATTGCGACCATTTAGCATCCAGTGAGAAATTATGTTAATAACATGTTTTATCATTGTTCTTTCATCTTGAGAGCAACATTTTCATTAGACTATTCATCATTCTAGAAATTGTCAAATTTAACTTTATAGCAATATCATTCATATCAAATAACGTTTTAAAATAGATTTTTGTCGCATGTTTCTGCAAACAAACCATGTTTATAAGCAGATAATATCATATGATGACTAATTAAAGAGGAGTAATAGAAGAATCCTTCTTTACACAAAATAGATAAAAACAATGCCTTCAGTAATGATATTATAAACAGAATAGATTAGCTAAAAGTGTCTGCGAACCACAATAAGCATTGGTTGCATTATTACCTTAACGTAATAAAAAAACATTAACTCTTTTTATTTGTTTTAATTTTGAAGAAAAATAAATCAAAGAATGTTTGTCCATGTGTTTTGCCATGTGATATCAATGAAATGTGAGCTGAATGATATTTGCGTCTAATGCAATAAATAAAAGTATACTTTTAAATAACGTTCACGAAAGCAAGTTTCAATAATAAATCCGCATCGAGCTTGTTCTGAGGATCTGTTTGTATGTACAAACTCGAAATCATGCACATGACAAAATTGATTTTCTCAAACAATCAGTTGCACCGGAAGTTTAATTGATGACATCGGCAGCCTCTGTTAATCAGCACGAAAACAAGCGCGTTCACTTTTGTTTCGCCAGAGTGTTGTTTACGCGCCTGCGTGAAACCAAGCAGAAGCAATAAGCCTGCTTGCTGCCATGGTGACAATATTCGAGCGTCGAACAAAAGCCGTCAAATCATAATGACGACCCAACAACGGGTCCCCTCGTGCCGTCGCATCCGTGAATATTTTTTGCGACACTCTACTGTAAATGGGCTGACATTTGCATTATCAATTGCCGAATCACACCCCGAAGTGCCTGCTTATTTCCGGGCATACCAAACCCGCGTATTCAGAGCACACGTTCTCCTTAGCAACCATCTATACAAATCCATGCCTTGTTGCTATGGTGACATCTTATCATTTGGAAACATCCGAAATTAATCGCTTAATCATCTGTGATACACGTTCACACATTATTCACATATTCTATGAGCAGCTTGGAGGATAAGGTTAAATCTGACGAGGTATGCCAGTTGGACTACAGTGGGGCTTTGGTCGGGCGGTAATGAAGGCAATTAGAGGCAGTGTCCTGACGCACTGAGGGTGTTGTGACGTTATTAATAGACATAAACACGAACACATGATGAAAAGACTGTCGCTTAAAAAGGTTACTCTAGCATTTAGCTGTGTGTCATATTTAAAAGCCCTAAATAGTTGTGCTAGAGAATTCTGAATGGGCGTTTTGATTTCATAACTTCAAATGCTACGTTATTTAAAATTCTACACTTTTACATCCGTGAATTTTCATGGAACGGGTTTTTACACAACACACGTTTACATTTTTAAGGAATATTACCTAACCTACACTATATCATATCGGTGATCATGGTTAAACGTACATGTAACAACCTCATCCATAAAAATATACTGTTTCAACGAGTACACTGTACTAGTTTATTTCAAAAATTAAAAAGATATTATTTTTCTAACAAGGGGTGTGGCGAGGGCGAGAACGGCAAAACAACTGTCCCCGATGATCGTCGAGCGAACTTATTAACGGGATCTAGCCGCCAAGTCACATTAACTGTGCCTTCAGTCAAACTCTAGTCGACCCGGTAACGCCCGCGCCTAAAGGTGCGATTACTCGAACTCAATTGGATTATACATGAAACGTGTTTTGTTCGCGTTATCATTACCCCTTTTTGCCATAAACATTTCAGATCCGCGCCATATGCGTCACTCTGTTTTAGAAACCGAATGATCAGCTGTTTTTCTGTTATCTATTTGTGGAATTTATCATTTCGATTGCCGGGAATTTTCTATTAAGATATGCTGTAAACATATTTCGGTGACGTAATGCTTGTGTTGGAACCTAACTTAAATTGATAATTATTGGAGAATCTATTTTCTTAAATCCTACACATTTTCTTTCCGATATAGATGTTTTTATTTGCTTTATCTATGCTTACATGGAACAATTGTTATTTTCATAAATCGAACGTCTATCATTCGCAGAAGATTTTGACAATTTCAGAGGGTACGTTTTCTTCATTTTGGCAACGAGTTATATGTGTAAAACTTACTATTCTAATAACAGGAGTAATTAATTACCACTTTTCTAACACAAATTGCCCTTTCCACCCTTTATCGTTCTAAATGCATGAAATCTAAATTTAAATAATTATATAAAACAGTGAGAAATAGAAATTACTTACCCTAACATATTTTATGTAATCACAGTTTTATAATTTGCAAAATATATCAATTTCTTATCCACAGTAATATGATTGTTCTTTAAAATGCACATTAAGCATATAAAAAGTATATACATTAAATCATCCTCAACAATTGATTAATAGTGTAGAAGTCTTTCGAATTTACTTAAATATATTTATAATAAATCCAATGTATATACAATGTCTCTGATTCCCTATCAATAATTGTTTAACGGATTCCTTCAAAAATAGACGCCTTCATTTCACGATATCTGAACCAAGACTACATAAGCCCATATCGGTCCTGGTCCCCAGCATTATATTCCTTAACTCCTCTTCCTCCCCTTTAGCAACAACAGAGCCTTCAGATCACTGCAGTTAAAGCACACAGCACAGAGCGAGGCATCCAATCTAAGCATACATATTCCAAGAGCAAAAGCAGCAGAAGCAGCAAAAACCATGAGAGTTGGTAGCAAACCTTATCATGGCTTGTTCACACTCTTGTTCACCCTCCTCACAAGTTCGATTCCATTTTACAGCCGTGGCGACGACCTCCCAGTATAAAGTCCGCGGTGCAGCCTCAAGTACCTTTTTCTATCAGGAGTACCACATAAGTCGAGGGTTTTCTGAGTAAAGGTGCGCTCTTGGGGCCATATCATGGATCGCAGGCTTCTTGACATGGTTGATGCGGAATGCTTGTCAGAGTAAGAGCATGCATCCGGGTCAGAGGAACAATAA
>LQRL01049723.1:0-18032 GCA_001703475.1 Hydroides elegans | reverse complement strand
TGGAATATGGCTATTGGCTCATATGTTGAAGCTCCAGATGTATCACTCCTTGAGAAGAAGTCTTGCCTCATGGTGCCATCTAGCGATAAAACGTTTGATTCGTATATTTTTTGTAGATGAAATATCAAAATTTCAAAGTCATTAAAGCAATGGCAGTTGTAGTAATGGAAAAAGTAGTATATTAACGTATAATCAATAAGATTCTGTACAATACAATTCCACATATTAATCTTATTTAACAGAAGGCTTAACCCAAAAAGAAAACGATAGAAAGGTTCCACCCCAAAATCATGTTTTGAGAAAAATGGCATCGAATGTTTTTTTTTTAATTTGTCAAATATCTAAATATTGACTAGGTGACAAACGATAAATAGTTATGATCGAATTGATTGCTTTATGCATTTTGTGAAAGAATAACATGAGTTCTATAATTAGACTTCTATGTGACACATTTCAAACCATTTTGGCGAAACATGTTAAGTCGACTTAGCATATTGTTGCACGCAGTTATTATAGTTACTTTCTGACCTTGCACGCTCTCCAGCGATGGTTCCGGACAGAGATGACCACTTGGCCCTTTCATAAAATCAATAACTCATAAGTCATAAAAGTCATGACCTTTGATTGTTTTAAAAACTATAAATGAGCAACGCTGTGAGATATACATATATATATATATATATGTATCCCATATTCATTCAAATATCTTATATTACATTTTAACACTTTTCTATCGCAATGCTTGTAGATATATATGTTACACACATTATCATACATGATTCATTCATTTTATGTGACGTTCATTATATTTGTTATCCTAATTTGATCAAATAAAGATACTAGAGCATCCGTACCTGTGCTTTTGATCGACGTATTAAACCCGCTGGCGTATCCCAATGCTGGACACGAGATAAATCGCCAACAACGGCCAATATAGCGATAAAAGGCAACACACATTTCATCCTGGTCACACAGATATTTACATTCCAAATAGGTGACTTCTGGAATGGACTGGTAGTAGTAGGATGGTGTTTCGCAAACCGAATTGGGAATTTCGCAGTAATTTACGATCACTGCAATAAACAAATTGAATGAATGTTATCATCGCTGCTTGGCATTTATTTCAAACAAATAGCTGCAGCGTGCATGTATGGCGAGATATGGACAGGATGCATATGAAGGGCATCCCACGATTCATTAAAAACACATGGCATAAGCAATGTTTATCCTTCAGCCTTGATTATCAGCCAGCTACCATGAATAATTGTGTACCAATTTGGATACACACGGTCGAGAAAAATGATAATCTGACATACCATTTTTATAGAGCTATATCCAAATTAGTATATATAAATGTTATATCACGTTATATAATATCAAGTAATCGGGCTATAAAAAATAAGAAAACAATACTTACATCCGGGTGTTGCTGTCGGGCAGCGATCGCCACTTGTACCTTGCAACACATGAGATAAACATAAGAACTATTATTTAGCTCATAATGAACATTATGAGCATATATATCAATATATTTAATTTATGCCTTTTCATCAAGGAGGGGTGCGCATCGTATGCGTTTCCTTGATGTTAACCATAAAGCATAGTCAGTTAACATATTTAAATAATATATACATGTATGTAATAGAAAATTCCTTAAAACGTTTTCATATGTAGCAAGATGGTTTTGAGTCGCTGTACCTTCGCGTTTGATATGGATGTGAGCGTCGCTGACATATTCTAAAACGTAACACGATTCCTTCAGGTAGCAACCCGGGATTGAACCAGATCGATCAGATATAAAGGCAACGCAACGATCAGCTTCGTAACACAGCTCTTCACAGGCGCCATAGTATTCCACAGTGTAATCGTAGTAGGAACCGTGGTCGCACGAATGATTTGGAATTTCACAGAAGTCGGTCACTGCAATACGAAAGGGAATGAATGCAATCAACGGTGTTATAGGGCTAATTTTCACGGGAAGCGGCAAGAGGCTCCTGTGACAGCGGTTCGTTTGATGTTTTAAGGACAAGACGTAAAACCCACGTATTGACCACATTTTACAATTATTTTTTTTTTACATTTGAACTTGAATTGCTTGACAACCATTCGTTATAAAAGTCTTATATTTTCAAAGCGTGTGTCGAGATTTTCGAATAATAATTTATTCTTAGTGTATAGATATTTTGGGAGCGATAGCATTAAAGCAGCGATAATCACGTCGCTACTTCGATTTTCACGGTTTTTCTTCTGTTTCTTAACTCACAACGAGCGACAACATTATCGCTCCTCGCGATTGTATACATAAACAATACATGGTGACAAGAATATTGCAACTTAAATGATACCGCTCTCTTCATATATATATTTATCAAATCTAAACACACTCTCCGCTATAATTGTGTAATGTAATTAATTCTGGACGTTTTATTTATATTCAAGGTTTTCTATAAGTAACTACAGTGCAACGTGGAAAAAGGTTTCTGAAAAGATTTGAGCCATGTCAAAAACGTCCACCAGCCGCCCCCCTCCTCCTCCTCCCCAAATAATTGAGAAAAAAATCATAACGCACGTTATAACACAAAAGCGAGATGTTATCAGAAGAGTAACATTAGGTTTCAAAAATGATAAATGCACGATAAATGATGTTCTATATCCCGTATCCGTTTAAGGTTTCAGTGCCGCATTGACGAATATATGTGTGACCATTTTCAGAAAAAATAACATTTGTTTTGTTTTATTATATGTTTATCATGTCATACTTACCCGAATGGACAGGATTGCATTGTAGTACATGCAACAATACTAACAGTTTAAAGCATTGTTTTCTATAATGTTTTGTCATTTTCCAATCGCGTGAGTAAAACGTACATGTAATTAAATAGACGATCCACTTTAGATTACATAAAATGACAACAGTCATTTCATTCTGGATTCTAAAATAAATGACCTTTTAATCGCAAACCATAATCAAAGAAATAAGAAGAGTCGGTAAAATTTGTCACGGATTATGACATAGACTTCTATCTAAATAGCCATGTCATTCGATTATAACTAATTATATTCAAAACCATTTCAATCAGAACAATGCATCGTCGGATCACTTGTGAATCTCCATACGAATGGCTAGTTTTTAAATTTCGACGTCATACCTCAAACCTTAAATGCACTTAACATATCGTTACAATTGAAGAAGTTATTCACGTTATATTTAATTATATGCCGTTGCATTGTTTCAACTTATGGCGCGTTCGCGCACACAAAAATGCTCGAAAATAAAAGGCTCGAGGGCCACTTTCGTATAAAAACATAGCAATATATCTCCTCTCTTCACGCAAAAAGCGGGGTTTTTGGCATTATTAACGTGAACGCGGCTTAAGAATGCAGCCATCTGCTTTTCCCAAGATATTGCCTCAGGGATGTCACGAGACAAGTTAGATTGCTATTGGGAAAAATTAGACATCAACAAGACTGTTGTGTTATAGATAAATATTTGTAGACGATTGAAAGTATCCATGTCTTCAGTCAACACCATGTTTGATCATTATATGATAAGGAAGGACAAGAGACCCGGGAAGGGTCAGTGAAAGGTTAAACCGCTTTCGTCAAAACAGTTGTGGGAAATGTCCAATAATATTATTTAATTGATTAAATAATGTTAGCTTAAGGCTGCATTCTGGATATGTAAAAACAAATAAGTCACCTAAGACATGACGAAGCTGATCCAATAATATTGATAATATGATATCAATAACATTGATTAGGTGTATATCATATATAAAGACATAAAATCATCAATAAAACTGGTGCCTGTATTTATTGGACCAATTTTATAGATATATGTCTCCTTTTGAGTTCATTTATAGTGAGATTACGGTATCCCTTGACATAAAGTCCCCGGACAAAAAGTCCTCAATTTGGGCAACATATGACATAAAATCCCCGACCATAAAGTCCCCAGACATAAAGGCACCGGACAAAAAGTCACCAAAAATGCACCATAGGACATTAAGTCCTCAAAAAAACTTTTTTCTCTCATCACGAATAACGTTTATTTAAGTCTTCAAAATCGAAAAAGAAAACGCTTCTATTTATAAACAATAAAGCATAACCACAAATATACATTTTTTTGCTGTTGTAGCAGCATGCATTTGTTTTACAATTTCCACAAGTTACTGAGACAAATGATCCATAATAAATTCCACGATGCTAAACAAAATTCTTGTTTTAGATTAAAACAGCGATTTTCAAAATTTTCGCTGGAAAACATTGCATTATCACACCTAACATATGATATAAATATTCTGATAGAACTACAGGATAGCGACATCTCATTCAAAAAGCTAAGCAGCAAATTTAAAATATTTAACCTCGAAAATTCTAGGTATTGACTTTATTTATTTCGAATGTTCAACCGATGTTATACATTGTCTCAGTCTTCGAACCATGTATCCTTCCGTTGCGAACATTTTCGCTTATAGCTGGTACATAAAATGGGATTGTTGTATTCATTTTTATCTTTGGAACTATTGTATGTAGGCTATATCCAAACATGATTTTTCATCTTTATAAATGTATATTTTGTTGGAAATTTTACAAAAAGATTTTTAACAATGCATCATTTAAAAACTGCATTAGCGCGTAGGTCATGAATCTTTGTATTGCGAACATGTGTGAACCTGAGATCAGATTAATCCATTTTTGACCATGTATGTGTTATAAAAACATGTTTAATCATTTGGTAGATTTATTTACTTATACCTAAGAGTCCTTAAACTTAGAAACTTCACACTTACAGTCTTGTGTTTACCTTTTTTTGCCTCGAGCTCAATACCAAATTCTCATTTTTGCAGTTTACAACAGTTACACCCGCTCATGTCAAGAATCCTTTTAAGGGTGTGGCCACATTGATCAAACTTACCTTCATAAGCTTCAAACCACTTAAGGTCATGGCGACGATAAACAATTTCATTCTAGTAAACCACATTAAGAGCACCTTCAAGCATGAATTCAAGCTTGGTTCAAACCAGCTTTAAACTGATGTAAAAAGGAATTATCCATATGCGCCTCTGGTTTTGAAGAGTAGCTTGAAGGTTGGTTAGAAGGTGGTTTGAAGCGCTTTCAAACTATGTTTCAAACCAACAGCGTTTTTGTGTTATCGGAAATGGTTTGAAGCCAGGTTTGAAGATGTTTTTTTTTTTATTTTTATTTTTTTTAAACTAAACTTCTCACGGGTTACAAAGTACGACACGTCACATTGTCGCACACATGTATACAAACCAGCCAGTAGTATACCCAGCATTTTCGACCGAACTTAATGAGTTCGTATCGCATGTTTTTATCCATTGGACAAAATCAGGTCCAAATCGGAATTTTTCTAGAACAGTTAATAAAAGTTTTCATTCAACAGAGTCAAAAGCCTGTTCGAAGTCTAATTGTAAAGCTAATCCGCATAAGTTATTTTCGTCTGCGTAACCAATTATGTCTTTCATAAAACGAATACCTTCTCCAATAAAACGACCTTTAACAAACTCGGATTGGTTCGAATGAATAAGATGGCCCACTACCTTTTCTAGCCGCTTTGCTAAAGTTGTTGTCATAATTTTGTAGTCTGTGTTGAATAATGAGATTGGTCTCCATTTTTTATATATCTATCGGGTTTACTCTTTTTATGTAAGAGAGATATAACTGCTCGTCTCTGAGAGATAGATACCTGGCCTTTATTTTTTGCAAAGTTAAGTGATTGTACTAATTTGTCGCCTATGCAGTGCCAAAACGTTTTATAGAATTCAGTACTTAACCCGTCGCAACCCGGTGATTTATTATTTTCTAAGAATATGAGAGATTCATAACATTAATGTGTACTTAAGTCACCCTCGCAGGTTAGTATCTGTGTATGATCTAACGAGGGAGTATTTGTTGACTCATTTATATATGATTCAAATCCTTGTCTGATTCATTTTCTAATGTAGAGTTGGACAGATTTTGATAAAATGTTTTGATTTCTGAAAGTATAGTTTTGTTTTCCTCAACTATTTCTCAATTTGAAAGTTCTAAACGTGTTATACGTTTTTTTGTCATAAAGGTTACGTTCTTTCCCAATAAAATATTTTGTACTTTTCTCATCTAGTTCTATTTGTTCGGTTCTTGATTTTTTTCTTGCTCCATTGGCTTTGAGTGTCTCCATTTGTTCTAGTTCTTTCTTAGCCTGGTCATACTGTTCAATCTCATTGTCGTTTGCAGTACAGTTTATTATTAGTTTGTCTAGGTTTTGTAGTATTTCGATGGCTTTGAATTCTTTTTCTCTGTTGATGTTGGCAAATAATTTTGAGTGTTTGATTGAATGAGTCATGATTTTGTATTTTAAGAAATCAAACCTAATTCTAGTATCTGTTATATCTTTGGTTTCTTTCCATGTTTCTTCAATTAGTTTCTCCATTTTTGATTTATAGTTATTATCATTCAGCAGGCTATTGTTTGATTTACAAAAGCCTGGACCTCGTTTTATTTTGTCTATGTTCATGGTAATTTCTATTGTTTCATGGTTTGTAGAGATACTTGGTAATATTTTGCAGGTATTAACTGTATTGATATGTTTGGTTTCTATGAAAATGTAGTCTAAACGACATCTGATCCTTGGATTTGATTGGCTCCATGTGAACTTACGTAAATTGGGGTTTCTTTCTCTCCAGATATCTGTAAGGATATGGTCTTTTAAAATGTCTTTTAGAACTGAGGCACTTTGTTTTGCATACATCGATACCAAAGTGCTTGTCTTTATTTTGACACTGTATTAAATCAAAATCTCCTCCAAGTATAAGAAAATCTGTTTTTGTCCTATTTTGTAAATATTTGTTTAGTTCTTGGTAAAATTGAATTTGGTCCATGTCTTTATTCGGGGCATAAATATTTATGATTGCAATTGATGTATCACCTCGATTATATTCAAGGATATGACATCTTCCTTGCATTATTATGTCATGACTAACAACTTTTTCATTTTTAGTCAACATTATCATCTGTTCCGCCGATTGACTGCTGTAGCAGTTTATAAAAATTTCCCCCTTCCCTCAGTCAGATTTCCAACGCGCGTAGTCAGCTTGAAGCACATGTGCTTCTTGTAACAAATGATGTCGGATTTAAATTTGGACAAATAATTAAATATTCTGTTCCGCTTACATGTATCTCGTAGCCCACGCACATTAAGACTTAACAATTTGACGCGATTCATTTGTTAAAAGTATCATAATAATCTAGTAAACTAATTTGTAAAAAGTAAATCGTGTTACATTATATTCGCAGATTGAACTTCTATGAAATTCGGCTGTTAAGTAACGTACTTAAAAGAAAAATACATGAATGCAATACATTACAGTACAAAGTACATAGAAACATACAACTATGAAATATATTGCTGCAAATACATTCATACACATACCATAAACACATAACATATAGCAGAGACGTCATATTTTCTGTATTTTAGACATAACTGCACCCTCGCTCGTTATATATATTGAATAATCCCGTTAACAATCATGATAAAAAGATATATCATATACCTGTCAACTACACATGCAATATCAAAATGCAGCTTATTTATTTTAGTAAACATCAATAAAAAATTAATCATCTATACCAGAACCTTATTCAAATGTTGGAGAGTATATCATAATTTAAGTTTAGTTATACCATAGCATTTATTTTAATATACCATACTGAGATATAGACTTACTTGGTTTACTGTTCAGCATTGAAATATAAAAGACAAAACTTTCATGATTCACCTTAATTGAGTGGTCATGTATACATGTTAGACAATTTATGTTATATTCTAAAAATAAAATAGAGCTTGGGCTTAAAAAACATGGCAAGTGTATTATTCGTTGCATATTCTTTGATGATTTATGAAATATACTTTCATGGCTTGCGATTTATTAATTCGAACAGAACAATGTGTTTCATTTTGTACAACACAAGCAAAAACTGAAGAATTTGCTTATGAATTAACGTATATAGCTAAAGATACATTTCTAAGTTACATTCAAAAACATTTGATATGTTTGATGTCAGTCGCGGTACATAATCTAGAAAATCAAATGCTTTATGATTCTTAACAATCTGTCATGAAACGTTATGTTTTAGACACATGATGACATAACTTCCTGCCTGATTTGTGCAAGGAGGGTTCCCAATTTGTTTTTCTCTGTCCAATTCGAAGGTTCTTTCCACCTTCCCTCAACCAACAAACTGCCTATACCATAGTATTTGTCTTTGCTGCACTCGGCAATACGCTTTGATCCAATAGACAGTAGATGTTCTTGCATGCGTTTGTTTTGGAATTTTGCGCATAGTCCTGTCATCATAATATTCTCTAGGGTATCGCCGTCGAAATTCGGTATCGTCCCTTCTGGTGTTCGTATGTCTTTGGCGATTTGTTTTATTATCGCGGGATCGTTTAGGCTTATGCGCGCAATTGCTGTAATATCGCCACAAAGCTCAGTTTTCTTTAGTTGGTAGAACTTTTCAACGTGAGGGAACTGTTGTCCTTCGATTTCTATATTCACATGATGAAAGTTGGAGAGGGGTGAAAACTCTCCAAAGAAACCAACCACTTTCTCAGAACTCTGTTGATGTAGATCATGGACATCAAGTTCAATGCACTGACCTTTCCGCAATTGCTCTATTGTATAAATGTCGATGGCTGCGTTGATCTTTTTCTTTGGCTAACCGTTCGATCCGGGACATAAGAGCATTTTCTCTGCGTGACTTCTCATCGAGGTGAAGGTTGATATATAGGCCAGTTCCGGCTAAAAGATGGCGCTGTTGGTATGTAACCTCCTTCGCGTTTTGCATCTTGAATCTCACAATTATCGGTCGCGGCTGTGTTTGGCGATGAGGGCCCATGCGATGGGCCTTATCAATGTGATTGAATGCGCCTTTTAACCCTAAATGGGTTTCGATTATATGTGATATGTGGCCTTTACAGTCTTCGTCTCTGTTTTCTGGTACCTTTTCAAAAATTAGATTGTGTCTTTGGCTATATGCAGTGTTGTTCCTTGTTTCTTGCTTTACTAACGTTGCTTGCGCGCAAATAACCGCTTGCATATGCATTATGTCGTTAGGTTTGAAGGTTAGTTTGATCCATGTGGCCACATCCCAAGGGATGTGTCATCCTGATGTTCTTTTCCTAACATCCCGTCTATTTAATGTACAATGAGCATTTGTATACGGTTTTTGAGTTTTCCGTAAGGAATACATAGGAAAACTCTTGGTCAGGAAATAAGCTCAGAAAAGCTTGCGTTGATGCAAATCCTTACCCTATGAAAAGCGCTCTACATATAGAGGATTTAGAATTATCAACAAAAACATAAATGGCTGGTTTATATGGTTTAACTTGTACATAATCATCGTATTGTGATGTCCGCAATACAAAGATGCATGACCTAGGCGCAGCTGAAAATCTTAAATAATGCCTTGTGAGACAACCGTTCAGTGATATTTCAACCAATAACATATTTATAAAGATGAATAATCGTGTTTGGATATAGTCAACACACGACAGTTCCAAACATAAAGGGAATCCAACAACCCCATTATATGTACTAGATATAAGCAAAAAGTTCGCAACGGAAGGATACATCGGCATCCATATTCAATCTTCACAGTTCTCAATGTTAACAGATCTCCATAAGAGGTTCCATTCAATGTTTTTCTTCGATGTTGAAATCTGACATAAGCATTTGTTTGTAATAAGAAACTTGAGTATATTTTTTGAGACTTTATGGTCGGGTACTTTATGTCCTAGGTTGCCCAAATTAGGGACTTTATGTCCGGTGACTTTATGTCCGGGGACTTTTTGAACTCCATCTATTGTCGAATACTCCTGTCAAAATATGTCCATCGCATGCATGTTTTGTGTTTTTGCATAATATTCGGTAAATAGATGCCCCATATCAATTATTCTGCAATCAACATATGTAATAGTTCAAAAAAGCATTTTCTAATGGTATAAGTCATATATCCCCTCCGGTAAACGGAGAGACCCCAGGGTTAAATCCCCTCTTTTTGCACACTAAATTCTAAATTCCTGAATATTTATTTTGTTAATTTAAATATGGTAATCGTATATATTATCATGTTCATAATCCATAAATCATGATCAAAATTGGAATGGTCTATGTCATATATTTTTTCTAAAATAACTTTTAAGCTCTTTAGGTAGGGATCAGCCTTTATGCATTTGATCTGATCAAGTGCAACAAGTCACATGCTCTGCTAATCCGCTGAACGGATTAAATCTAGAAGGGTTATTTTACTAATCCGAACACTGGTATTGCAAACTACAGACACTTCTCAGGAACAAAGGATAAGTGTATTCCCTCTGTATATATTTATAAAGATGAATAATCGTATTTGGATATAGTCGTCAAACGACAGTTCCAAAGATAAAGGGAATCCAAAAACCCCCTCACCCCCGGAGGGGGTGTCAAAAAAGTTACGCGAGTAATAGGTGCAAAATCCGTTTTGCTACTTGGTGATTAAAAATAAATGTTTTGAAATATTAAACCAAACAATTTTTTCACACATCGCCCCCCCCCCCTCAAATTTTTATTTTCCATGAAACATGCTTTGGTGAAGTTCCCTATCTTTGCCAAACCACCCTGTTTTTAGGTCCGAGGGGGAGGGGGGGTCAAAAATGGGGGTGTGGGATTGTTGGAACTTATGTGGGGGGGGGGTCGATTGTTATGATTGCTTAGCTGACTAATCACAAACTTTTGTCAATGCCCAATAGGAACGGTTCCGTACGTAAAGGCTAACCACATGTTACCCTGTCATGGCTTAACCGTATATAAGATCCTGTAAATTGGCTAGTCGTCAGATGCTGTTGAACAACCAAGGGAAAAACAAGTAAAGAAGTCCAAGATAAGACAGAATGAATGACCAGAGCAGACAGCAGTGTAAAAGAACTTGGGATTTAAAACAACAACGCAGAACTTGGGGATTTCCACAACAGATGGTACAGATCAAGACTTGCTGTTGCTGCATGTACTTTTTTTTTCAACGATAGCCTAAAACCCTGAACCCTTATAGGGTTTACCAAAACTGGTAATATATCTACAAACGTTTCTTGCTTTGAAAAATGAACCAATCAGAATTGTGTTTTATATAGATGACCAATTTATGCATAACTCTTATCTCGTTTTCCCTATTCTTCTATAGATGACCAATTTATGCAGACCTCTTATCTACATCGCTATATGTAAGACCAATTTATGCAGAACACTAATTTTGAGTTTATCATCAAAAAGCAACAATATTTATATTGTAGCACATTAATAATTATTTAGGACATGACTATGGACAATTTCAGTCAAATACTGATTATTATGTCATGTATTTTGAATAATTTATGTACTCAGGACGTTGAATTCGGAAACAACAACGCTATGATAAAATAATAATTATTTTTATGGTCATGCCATATTTTGTATCAAAATAAAGAAGAATAAATGCTGAATAATTGGATATACATTTATTTATTTATGTTATAGTCGAATATAGCAAAACGAAATTCAAAAATGACTGGATTCAGTATTTTTCAATTTGTGTAATAGCAATTTTGTTACATTTTTTGTTGATATTCATATCTTAATCGAAATGGAGGGGATTAGTGCAATACAAAGCCAGTTCGTACTTTTGGAA
The DNA here is from genome assembly GCA_001703475.1 of Hydroides elegans. Lineage (NCBI taxonomy): Eukaryota > Metazoa > Annelida > Polychaeta > Sabellida > Serpulidae > Hydroides > Hydroides elegans. Next base: position 6,329 of record LQRL01049723.1, on the reverse strand, counting down.
TTAGTCACTTCGTTCTTTTTGTAACATTGAACAAATGCATGGTATTTATGCAATGGGAGATAACAATACATTTATTTACTGAGTCTAGAATTGCAAGTAAACAATTGTCAATGTTTCTTGTCAATCAGTGACTCACAATTGCTCAATTGCAATCAATGTGTCACAATTTGTATATGCATGACTTTCATATTCAAATTGTGTTGATTTCAAGTCATCTAGTGCCTAATGCTTCGTAACAAAGTGAATATCATAGTTCTTTTTAAGGAATAGCATCAAAGGGAAACGAATAAAAATGGAGATATAATTTAGAAAATTATCTGAGATCGGTTGTAAAATGCATAATTATTAACTGCATTGAATAAACCATATTCACATTGAAACATTACCGGTTAAAAAAATTTTACATAAAATTAAGGCAAAATTTTCTTAATTGTTATAACCAATTATACGGCGAAGCTTGTACCATTAAGTGGGAAATCCTTAAAAATGCTATTAAATGTATATATGATGTATCTAAAATGGTATGGATACAATAAAATGTTGGATAAAATGACAAATGATATCAAAAATGCGAACTGACCAAAAAAGTACGAACTGACCAAAAAGGTACAAACTGACCAAAATACCGAAAGTACGAACTGACCAAAAAAGTACGAAGTTGAAAAGTACGAAGTTGTAAAAGTTCGAAGTGACCAGAAAGCTTTAAGAGCATACTGAAAATATTTTTACAAAAATAATTTTTATAATTCACAATGGGCAACCCATTTCAATAATCATGTTAATTTGATCAAAATAAGGAACAAATCACAATATTGCAGCATAAGTATGCAGATTGCAAGCTTATGTCAGTAATAACGAGGTAGCGTGTTGTGGTCCTCGGCAAGGGATTAACTGTTTCGGAAAAAAACTGAAGGGGTCTTGCGCAAACAGCCGTGATCGCTCAATATCAATATTGTTTTCTCAAGGTACACTTCCCAAAGCATATTGTCAATCTAGTTACATTTCGAGATAGTACCAAATATAAAGTCATATACATATTTTGGAAATGAACCATATTTAATAATGTGCATAAAACAACCGAATTGCATACTATATACATTATATTTTATATTTTATATTGCGGACCCATGCTTATTTGTGTTCATTATTAGGTAGAAATAACTCGTCATGTTGGAACAGTTTTTTACGACACAATGGAGCACCCTCCAAAGTTAACAAGCAAACCGGGTTCTTATCAAAGAAAGCCTCTATCCAGTAAAAAGAAAATACTTCAGAACATATACCCGCCCAGTCCCTTTCATCAAACACTTAACACTAAACGGTAAACGCTTAACGTTAAACGAACAAACGTTAAACGCTTGAAAACATTTAAATGTTAAACGCTAAACGTTAAGAGTTTTGAGAAGTTAGGAGATTGTGCCACTGTATCTACCAATTTTCAAACACAGGGCTCTAGCTACAACAATTTTAGGATCATATACTTTTATAATTTGATCTAATATTTGTTTTTCTTTAAATATTTAATTGCGGCTTTATTAAGATATATAGCCAGTGATGATAAGTTGAAATATGCGTCAGCACTATTCAGACATGGGAATATTACAATTCATGGTCTTTATATTATGTTTCCACTTTGAATTGTCAATATAATATGTATCAATGCGCCTTTCACACAATAATAAGTGCACGACTTAGTTATCATTATCTTCAGAAGAAGGTGCGTCGATCATCATTTGCTGCTTAATTATTATTAAATGGAATAATCTAGATTAATCTAGATTGATTACTATCTTATGTACATTGTTACCAAGTAAACTAAATTGCTACCTAATTATTATTAAATGTAATAATCTAGATTGATTAACACTAGCTTATGTTTATTGGTACCAAGTAACCTACATAAGGGAGCTGTTGAGTTTGATTAAAACATATGATTTATGAAGCCATAATGTTTACAAACCAAAGGTGTATACTGTTTTTAGTTTTAATTAAATTAAAATGCGAGGCAGGTAAGCAATCTTCGTTATAGAAAATTGTGCTTAACCAACCTCATAGAATGAAATTGTTCCGAGATTTGCACTAAATGTCTTTAAATTGGATTTCACTAAATGTCTTTAAACAGGATAAAGCCTGGCCAAAAATAATCAATAGGATCATGTAATAATACTTTGTTCACTTTACCATTAGTACAGGCATATTTTTGTGAATTAATAATTTTGATCGCTTGATACATGTAATGTGATGCGATATTTGTATTGTATTAAACTGAAAATATAATAAGTCATCCTATGAGTAGATCACGACATGCAGAATGGAATTCAAAATACACTTTTTGATTGTTTCACACAAGAATACATCCAGAGTTTTGATTTGAAGCTATCGGGTTAACGTTTCTTCTTACTTAAAAAACTATGCCCATGGTTATATTTAGTGGAAAATAATTCTATATATTTTTTATAGGTAAAAATAACCAATTAATATATATCTTTATTATCATTGTTTTTGATACAGGTAACTACTGTGTATTTTCCGATCAATCATGCTACGCGGGGACAAGCAGTAGTCAATCATGGGAAGGTAGCCTCGCCGAATGCCAAGATAGATGTGATATGGAAAGCACATGCGTAGCGCTCATATACACAGGCATGTGCTATAGGAAGAGTACATGTCCAACCCTGGAGGCTGCTTTCGGATATGATCTATACGTTAAGCGAACAGGTTTGTTTGTCTTTTTTAATTTTCAACACATTCACATATACTCACCAGCACAATTCTATTTTTTTCTCTGTTGAAATTCATATATATCATAATTGAAACTCCATTTTTAACCTGAATGTTTTTAATGGTGCTCTGTTTAACCATTGATTCCTATTCAAATTTCTGTCAGGTAACTTATTCTTTGATAAAATGCAAAAACAGACTTATTACAAAGCGCTGTCTAAAACTCATTTCAAATGCATCATTTTATATGATTTTTTCTAGACGTAAACTACTTATCGAGTCAGGATAAGAAATAATCGGTGTTACTCTTACTGAAAATATGTTGACTATTAAATACCTTCACAATATGCTTAACCATTTGTAAAGTATTGATTATGTTATATAATTTTACACTTTGCTTTTTCAATATAAGATATTCAGTGTTTGTCATCCATTTCTAGTATTGATATACGTACCAGATGAATAATTGACCATGCATCAGTTAGAATAAGGTTGATAAAATCAAAAGTTGTAATTCAATTTCACCAAACTTCTGATTTATGTGTCAATAATTTTGTTATTATTTGGTATATTTAGGAACAAGTGGAAATTTATGTCCTCAGTTTTCAACAGTGCCTAATCTGTTGACATCACCAGCAATATCAACGTTATGGAGCACTGTTAAACAACAACAAGGTACTCAAAATTAAAGATCTTTCTTGTCCCGTGTGTTTGAAACATACATATATGGCCAAGTAAAATTAAATGAAAATAAGTTTCAACAAACGCAAATGTTACTGTATATTGTTTCACTTAGAAACACTCTTATGGTACACATTTAATCCAAAATATAGTGCACATAGTTTGTGTCACTTTCGCATAAGGATGGATTCTGAAAATGTGACAATTGAAATTATATAAACTGTAATTGTGTTAAAACAGCAACATCATCTGAACCTTTGCAAACTACATCAAGAGAAAATATACTCGAAACTTCTAGAGCACCGTCACACGAAACGACACAAGAAAGCTTTGGCAGGTCACAAGGTACATTTGTATAGCACAGCAAGACGGTTTTCTGAGTCGGAGTCAAATTTTGATTTGGTGTGATTGAAAAATACTAATTTGTTTTAATCTAGCTGCCTATCGTTATTTTAAAAATCAGCAAACAATGTGTAATTAATAACATATTTTACAATCTTAGAAATCCCACACCATACTGGAAGCACAATTATTAAACTATATTGACTGATTCTGTAATTTCAAACGTGATAGATATTTGAAATACATATCTATATAGTTATACAATGAGATTATGAAAAATATCAAAAAACATGCAGAATATGTCAAATTACTAAGAGTATTTATTTTTGTTTCATAAATATCTAGGTTATTGCGTGCGACAAGACCATTATTCCAAGAGGATCCCCATTCACAGTGAGTCATTTGGAATCATCGAGAGCTTTCAGACAAATCGCAAATTGACGTGCGCAGCAAGGTGTGGACCAAATCCAACGTGTGTATCTATTTCTTTTGACAAAACGGACAACACTTGTTCGCTGTTCTCTCGGCTATCGGATGGAGAGCATATAACAGAAGAGGTGTATACATTGCACCATTCCACTACTTTTACTTAATTCACCTTAAGCTTCAAACGACAATGACAATTAAAAAGAATAATTGTCTTAATGTTTTAAAGTAGTGAGTAATTTGAATCGGGTCATGTTTGACAATATCGACTTTTGTATTTTTTACCAAGCCATATCACAAAACAAACATAATTTCACTAAATGAATTGCACTAATTAAGTATTTCAAATTTTAAAACTTTTGAAAAACATAAATTGAGAAAGTTTTAGATGATAGTTATTCAAATCTGATTTGATTGCAAAATTAATGTGGTATTTAAGATTTCACAAGAAAAGTAACATTTTGTTATTTATACATTTAACCCTTAACATACAATAAAATTGCAATATCATGTTAGGTGTTGTTATATTTTAGGAATATGTCAATAGTATTATATTGCATATTTCACAGTACCGTATTTTCTGACTAAACACTAGAAGCATTATCGATATTTTTTTATTTTAATCATCAACATTTATTGGTTGAGTTGAATCTTTTCATGGCTTTTGGTTGTTTCAGTAATCGTGTGGAAGAGTTCCGTTTTGATACTATATTTTGCTGAACAAGAATGGGTTGAAAATGGAAAATATAGCCTGAATCATCATGTAAATTTATGTTACTGTATATGAACAGAACGCAAGATGCATAAATCTGGATTACTATCAGATAGAGACGCCTACTTAAGGCAGTGCAAATACATAAACTATCTTCTCACAAAAGCCAAAACAGACTTCTTTTCCACCAAAATTTGTGAGTCGAAATCGAATAAAAAGCGCCTCTTTAACACGGCAAAGGAAATACTATGCTGGAAAGACGAGTCTACATTTCCCAAGGATATCAAACCGGAGCAACTTCCGCATGATTTCGCGAACTATTTTATAGACAAAATCGTGAGAATTAGGGGTAAAATATCGGACTCTATCCTTAGCGATGCAATCAGTGAAATAACAGAGGCCACCCCACGTGTTCTAGCACCCTCTCCGATTTTATACCAGCAACGGAGGACGAAATCTCGGTGCTATTATCGAAGTCTAGTAACTCTTTTTTGCGATTTAGACCCGATCCCTACCGCTATTCTTAAACAGTGTTCAGTCGAAATTACACCTATTTTAGCCAAAATAGTCAACCTTTCACTGGCTAATGCTGAGGTCCCTACCGTACTCAAACGAGCTATAGTAAAGCCGCTTTGAAAAAAGCATCCCTCGATCCGGAAAACCTAAAAAACTATAGACCTGTGTCTAATTTAACATTCGTTTCCAAACTCTGTGAAAAGATCGTCGCTCGTCGTATCAATCATACCTGGATACACATCAACTTCTGAATCCTTTCCAGTCGGCCTATCGCAAATTCCATTCGACTGAAACAGCGCTCCTCTGTGTATACAACGATCTTATGTCTGATATCGGAAATAAAAGGATGGCCGTATTATTACTCCTCGATTTAAGCTCCGCCTTTGACACCATCGATCACCGGATTTTACTAGATCGGCTCAAGCATCGATATGGGATAAACGCCAATGCCCTCGCGTGGTTCCGCTCATACCTTGGAGATCGATCGCAACACGTGTCCGTGTTGGGCGCTTAGTCGGCTGAGGTCACGCTTTCTACGGGGGTGCCCCAGGGCAGCGTGCTTGGCCCCATTCTCTTCTCGCTCTATGTAGGACGGCTTCACGAGATCACCTTGAGGTATGGAATACGTGCGCATTTCTACGCCGACGATACGCAGCTCTTTATCGCTATTGACCCCGATTTGGATACATCACAATCTATTAAATCAGTTGAATCGTGCCTCGCTCATATAAAGCAGTGGATGAAATGCAACTTTCTTAAACTAAATGATGATAAAACTGAGATGCTTTTAGTAGGTTCAAGAGCGAATTTGAACAAATTACCATCGTTTTACTTTAAGTTTGGTTTTAGTGTGATTGATAGCAAAAGTGAAGTGAAGAACCTCGGATCTATTTTTGATTCAGAATTAGCTATGGATAAATTTATCTCTGTG
>LQRL01049719.1:0-10662 GCA_001703475.1 Hydroides elegans | reverse complement strand
TATGTTTGAGAGTGTCAACAACCATAGCAAATATGAAGTTAACGAAACGCGACGCATTTACTCCTGAAATCATGGTTTGGACTGGAGTGAGTGCTAACGGCAAAACTACCCTTGTGTTAATTGATAAGAAGGTGTAAGTAAACTCGGATACCTATATTAAAAAGTGCCGAGGGTTTGTTTCCAGAAGAATTGAAAAGCAGCATGGTGCTCCACCAAGACAGCGCATCTTACCATACGTCAATATGGACGATCCAGAATCTCGACGAAGCCGATATAGATTATGTTGGACCGGAAGAGTGGAGGCCCAAGTCACCTGACACCGCTCCCATGGATTATAGGTTTTGTGGCATCTTGACAAGGGTGCTACAGAAGAAACCCATACGGACCCTAGCTAATCTTAATCGTATCCTCAAAATGACCCGAAACGACCCAACCAAGAATATGATTTATAGGGCTCTCCGCAGTTGGCCGAAACAGTTCATTTTTATACTTCATTAACATCGATGTTACATCAAACATCTGTTTAAATTTCAAGCTTGTAAGTTGTATAGTTTTCATAAAAGTTTACAAAAATAAAAGTGTACAAAATTAAACTGAACACCTCTTGTATGGGTAGAATCTATAGGTAAACTTCAATATTAAAAATATTGAAACAACCTCAGCCCCATTTAATTATTTGCAGTCTTTATATATTTGTTCAACCGAACATACATTTTGGCACAGCTACTTGGATCTCAAAATATTACATAGAGATCTACTATAGCAGGGCACACACGACACATTTTTTCAAAAAGTGGTTAAATCAACTCAAACAACTTTACTAAAACAAACAACAACATAATACTCATTTTGAACATCACAATTTTGCAAAAAGGTTCTCTTTTTGTCCAAGACAACTGAGCTGTTCCTCATTTTCTAGCCAGCTTGGAGCAGAAAAGGAACACCTTTTGCCAAGATTTTTTAAATATAACTTAATCATCTAATATGAAAAAAAACAACTGGAAATAAGACAATTGCAAGCAATTACAACTTATTAACAATTATATATTCTACTTAATTATTACAAAACAATGAAATAATCAAAAATGTGTTCCTCAAACTGCAAAATTCTCCGAGCTAGAAAGCATTTCCTCAACATCTCCAAGCCAGCTGAGATTTGCTGGGGAACACCTTTTGTGAGGAACAGCTCGTGGGGGTACTCTTCATTATAGCTTTGAGATACTTGTTCTTTAATATACTCATTTATATGACATATTCGATTAAATACCTTGGAAATTATTTGATATAACATTGATATGTACATGTTTGCTATTTGTAAATAACACCCATGAAATAAATTGCACTATGTCAAAGAAATGGTTTAGATTTTTTTTCCATTTCTATATCCATAAAGTATTTTTATCGCCTCTTTTGTAGAGCGTAACTGGTCAAGTTCATCATAATATAATCATTAAGTCCAAATAAACAATATACTGCATATCACGTGGTTACAGTTATAATGTGTCACTGGCAATTGTTAAGAATCTAAAAAACTATTTTAGACTCCCTTTAAAAACAAATGTTACGTACATTATGCGCTCAGGCAATATTGTCCGAACTCCAAATAATCGAATAGTTGACAATTGTGTTGAGACACGTCCAATTATCTCATCAAATAACAATATATGTCATAAATAACATATATGACGTGATAAAGAGGACATTCACCTATCGTTTCAGGATATAAAAGTGATAAATGAACGAAATCCCTCAAAACTGCAGACATATAAAATAACCCGTCGAACTTATTTTGTACGAACTCCAAATAACCCTTTCTAATATTTTAAATCCTTGATCATTATCAGAAACACAATGTCTCTTAGCACTGAATATTCAGGGGTGTTACACCAAATATATATACAGTCGGGCACAGTTTCACCAATGCGAACTATCTAACGATGATTTTATTAGATGGATTAAAAGCAATTTGTCTGAGTATCTGATATATTAGATAAGAGGTGTAAGAATGGTTTCCATGTGTATGTGGTGATAATTTGGGAACTGGTCATAGTATTACTGACTTCCAGTCGGAAGATATATGTCCTCCTCTAATGTATGAATTCAAATTGAATGTTAATTCTTGTGACATGATGTATGTGCAGTATTACAGTACCAAGATAGAAGGTCATCTGGTCCTATAGATTTCTTATAGTCCATTCTAGACAGGCGTTGTATAACTTCGTGAGTAGACATGATTTATTTATTAGGTAATTTTAAGTTGGAACGGGCTTTGGTTGATCAACAGAGAAACCATGAAATAATGTGATTTACCTGTCTTATTAGTTAACTGTATACCACAATTTTTCTATTTGAGTTTCTTAAACACTCCATCTTTCCGTGGTACTCTTAAGATTTGACATTATTCACATTTTGTCGAATTAATTGTGCTGCTTTTGCTCCCTATGGAAACCTTAAACAATAAGGCATGCTGTCTTTGGTCATATTTCAGACTATATTTGTTATCCACAGTTCCTCATTTTGCTTCCGTTCAGTGTCAATTCATACGGCATATTGTTGCTCATTGATGAGTTAATCGTATTCTTGAAAAATCATTATTGACAATTGCATGCCACTTTCATCAATAGCAGTTTTAAGTTTACTTGTTTCAATTCTGTCTCAGAGTCATTTCCAGTGTGACGATGGGCGACCGAGGCAGAAACGAAGCAGTGAGAACGGCCTGGCACATAAACACCGCATTAAAAAAAAACATCAACAAAACCAAAAGGCTCAAGTGGTTTTAGCATGAGGCTCCAAAACCTGTAGACAGCTACGTGGCCTGTGTTTACCATATCGACTTCCCGAACCCAAGACCACGAGGCCGACCGTCAAAGAAATGGTGCACCCAAATCCTAGAAGAAATCCGTCTACCACTGTCGACAGCAGAAATGTGAGCGTCCGAAAGGCTGGACTGGCGGAGAGAAGTGATGGCAAGAGCGATGATCGGGATAGGATAACGCCCATTAGTCAAGTCAGTCATGGACATATACTTGGTATAAGGCTGTTCCCCGATAAGTACTTTCTTTTTGAACTAGTCATTTTCGATTAATTCATATTATATCATTGTATTACCTTGCATATTGTTATTGTTAGAAAGAAATGAAATAAACTAATTGCATTGAATTGATTGAATTAAAAACTTGAACATAAACTAATCTTCACCCTCCCTTCCTGTTGACACTATCTATATATTTCAAATAGACTGCTATTTTTCGGAGAAAATGGAACTTTGTGAACAATCATTGAAACAACATGACTCTGCGATGAAAATGAGGATTAACAGCTCGGAAATCGCATTTATTTGATTTATATTTTTTTCTCAAGAGGATTTGATATTTTCGAGATCAACTTTTATTTTCAAAAACTAATTTGCATTGCATTTACCATTTTTGACATATAATAACTCAACTTTTTTTGCGAGATGACTAGTACATTAAATACACGAAACATAGTAAAGCAGACCAAAACGAAACCAGCATAAAAATACATTCTCGGGATTTAAACTTTCAGCCAAACTTTTGTAGGTTCTTAAAATTTTCGGATACCCAAACAAACAGATAAACGTCAAAAGTCAAAACAGTCGTTTTATCTAATTTCTCAAGTATGCTCAAGATTTTCAACAACAATTTTCTTATATAACCACCAATCAGTTTCAATTTCAAATAATGAGCCTATAAACACGTTGAAATAGAAATTTCAAGAAGTGCTGTCATCTTTGGTTTTCTCAATCAGCTGTTTTTGGCATTTTGTCCAACTGCAGAGTCTATTCGTTGGGTTATTCTTCGATATGTTGACACAATATGCTGCAATGTATACAATATTGATACAAAACATATATTCATATTTCATAAACAATGCAGACGATTATCCATGAAAGACCAAACATTTATTTTTGATGGTCCAGAATAAGATGGGTCCTTTTTGGTCGACAGCCTGCATGCATCGGCATCATTACCTATACGAGCGTATAGTTTGTTATCCATCAGGCACTCCATGTGAAAAGTGTCAGTATTAAAAACATGATAAAATGACATGATTGTGTTGTTTTGTGTATACTAGGATGGGGTTAAGCGATATTTTACTGAAAAGTATTATTGTTAAGCAAGCTTTACGACCTTTGAATTTAACATTTATACAGAAAAAGTGTGGATGAACGGTATACAAAATCTAAAAGATGCATTTTGAAAATAAAAAGTACAAATGTACACGATTAAACATTTCAATAAACAAGTAGGTTTCATTGATCTATACAGATGCGAGGTCAATATAATTAATATGTTATGTTTCCAAGTGTGCATTTTTGTACGTACTGTCTGCCCTTGTACATAAATTTTGCCCGTGATAAATTATATTCAGCATTTGGGACAAATGATCTATACAAGTGAATTTGCATTTGACTAAAATAGTTACCCTTCAGTCAAGACAGTATCGCATCGCAAACCTCATTGCTAAATATTTATACGGTCGCGTTAGTCATCGAGCTGTCCACTTGTGTTTAAGAATGCGAATATTATTTTACCTTATTCAATGCAGATTAGATAATATTCTTAATCAAATTCCTGACAAATTCGCGCTCGCATTCTCGCGCTCGCACTTCTGAATGTTATATATAAAATTCAGATATGTGCTCAAGTGTCGATTTAGGTTACGGTCTCGCCGATCTCGAGCAAAGGTGCACCTCTGTACCCATAGAAAAAAAAACGTTTTTTTTTTCATTTAATGTTCATAACCCTTTTTTTAATATTATTTTTTTAATGTCTTTGTGTCCGTTTTTAGTTATTTATAGTTGTCCAGCTCAAGATTTACTTCATATTTCTTTCGTCGTATAATTTGTTAGATTAGAACATCTAATATCTACCCAATTCTAGTTTAAAGTGTAATTGTTTCACATAGAACAAGCATAATCTTTTGTTATCGATGAACTACCATGTGCAAGTATTATCATTTTGCTTGTACACTACTATTTGTAGATATCGATCACGTGGTCCACTTATGTACAGTCCACCGAAGATGACAACACAACGGCAGTTAAGTGTACCGACAGACCTCACACTCTCACAGAGGAGTAGTCAAGATTCAGGAACAAGTCGCTGTGCAGAGATATTCAAAGAAATTAGCATCATGGGTGATGGATCGGATTTAAACGTGGTGCCTTATAAAAGAGAAACTGCTCACAGGTCAGTTTTGAACTATATTACTAAAAAAAAAATATTTTACTTAAAGAATAAGGGATAATTTTCGTTATGCATGTCTGTCATTAATATAATTTGATTGATAAGCTACATTTAATATAGTCCTACATAAAATAAACAAATCATTGGGTTTATATATTTTTTTAATAAAATGCTTCTTTTAGGTATTCAATATTTTGAGTCAAAATAGTTTATGCATACATTGTACATTGTACATTACATTGTACATTTCATTGTATTGTTTTTGGATCAGACCTATGAATTTTAGATTGCTATATATTACCAAAAAAAACTAGATTGAGGTATACCAAAAAAGTGGCTAAAACCTGGTTAACTTGTCTTAAGGTTTGTTTGATTATAGGCCCATGTCGATTCTAACTGCAGTTTTGAAAATTAGATAATCTGAAAACATTTGTGATTATGTAACTAGCGACATATATGTGTCTTTTAAAGAACATATGTATTTTACATTTCAAGTTTTCAAATTAAAATGTTATGGCAAATGTGATTCAAAGGATATTGTCTGTGACGACATTAGCGGATTACGTTTCGTCATTCATGTACGCTTAGGAATGCTTCTTTAGAGTTCCTTACGGTTCCATCAATTGAAAAATCCATATAGCAGTATTTAAGTCGAAGCCCAGTTGTTGATCCGTCGGTAATGATGTGTCCGGAATTTAATATATCAATATAATATGCTTCTTGGGAATTTTCATCGAAAATACTCCTGGGTACAGTTTTATGTCATCTGTAAATTAAGTTCCGTGTATGATCATGTTGTAAGGCATGTTTGTTGCAATATGTATATCTTTTGCAATATTTAGATGAATTGTCATTATGTCTATAAATAAATTTCCTTGTGCTAAATGTCTCATTTGCATACATTCTCAATATATAAATACCGGGATCGATAAGAATTTCAATTTTGATACAACAGCTTCAAATATAGAATTTATGTGTAAAGGAATAAAAGTCTTAATAAAAGTTTTTCATTACTACAGTGTATATAAATAAAAATGCCGTGTATAAAAGAATATAGGTGTACTAAAAGGGAGCCACTTAATGCAAATCACTCGTAAGTAATTTTGGTTTTGATCTTGAAAGTTTGGTTTAAGGTCTATCGATGGAATGTTATATGGAGTGACCTGTTCCTGGTAAACGGCTTGATTTTTTTTCCTGACATTGGTGAAAAGAGAAACCGATGCACTGAAATGGTTAACGTCCAAAATGGGTTCCGTTTGCTACATGAAATTGAAGTAAATTTCTATTTATATGATTAAATTGGTATTAATAATAAGTTAAGGCCGAACTATGCTCCACGAAACGCCACTTTGCCAATGTCGAAACAAAAAAAAAAATGAACGAAACATTTTTTTTTTAAACTTGGACACATTGGTCCTGTTGCGGTGTAAGATTAATATCATTATACAAATTACTACTACTCAGATTGTATTTTAAAAAATCATTAAATTGGTTCCTTTGACGATCAATTATGTCGAAAACGTAAATATCCCGTTAAATTATAATGATTATTTATACAATTGAATTGGATTAACTTATATGAATGATGAGGTTAAAATCCTTAAATAATAACCTTGAACAATGTATGCTCCAGCCATGGCCAACTTATTGCAGTTGAACCATTGAATTTGTACGATGTGTACGAAGTGAACGGGGTTGCTTTCAATGATAAGAAAATATCGTTTTATTTGGATAATAACCACAATTATTGAAAATTAACTCCCGTTCGATTGTTCGCAATTCAATAATTGGGCCAAAGTAGAATATATAAGTAGAAAGTAGAAAATATATTAATTACTGTTAATGGGTTGTTATAAAATATAAAATGTTTCAAGACTATTTCCCATGAAGTTGATGTGTTATTTTAAACCTCATGCACGTTTCACCTTTCATATTCATAATTTAAAAGATCAAGATAAAATATATTCAAATTGTAAAAATGTACTATAAGTGTTTATTCGCTTCAATTGATGAACTTCGACAGCGACTTACAAGGTTTTTTTTATGAATGCTTACAATATTAAATCATCAATCGATGTATTCTTACCTGATGCAATTATTCATTATTATTTTCTCAAATGGTTTTATAAACCAAAGTGCCTTTCATTTGAGTCGTTAATTTTACATTTTAAAAGATATGTGCAATTCGCAGCATATAAATGATAAACCAGATACCAGTTCAGTCAATATTTATATTACCTGATATTGCAAAAAATGGAGTTTAGCTTAATCAGAATTTTAGTCTGACTCCAAGTCGACGTCTTTCTTATCTTCCCGTTTGTTTGTAAGGATAGTTTTATAGACACTCTCAAAAGATGCAAAAAGGGCAAAATCCTAAAATTCATAGCGACCTATAAATCTTTTAGCAAAATGAAATAACAATGACTTTTGAACATGCCCCTTCTCGTATTTTGAGGACACGATTGCGCTTACTCAACGTTTGTTTCCCAAATGTGTGTGATCGATACTGGTTACTCTGTATTGTCAATTCACTTTCTATTACATGACCTGCTTTTTGATTTAATGACACCTTCATAAGAAATCAATTTAGGTCTCCATGACCACATATAGAAGGAAAAATCGGTAAGCATAGTGGTAGGATCAATCCCTGCATTGGACATTATTCATCATTCATCAAATATACATGTGGAAGTCTACGTGCAAATCGCGCTTGCGACAATTTGTTTTATCTTTTCCAAAAACATTTCCACGTTTTCAAATTCGATAAAATTTCAAAGTAAACGATAAATGAATCACCGTTTGCAAACAGTTTCAAAGAAAAAAGTCAGGATAAATTTCTCATCATTCAGAACCGAAGATGGATTATTTTTTCTAAAATGCTTCCTTATGCACAGCGCTTTTTGGCAGTTGCACAGTCCCAAAAATTAAATCGACATGATTAGGGCCTAACTTTAATAATTCATTATCATTAGGGCCTTATTTTAAATTTTACACATAAAATAACTTTTATCAAACCACTCTGAAAGAGCTTTATATGTATGATATACAGTGGAACCTCGTTAAACCGAACACGGATAAACCGAATTCTTGCTTAAACCGAACAATTGCTGAGATCCGAGGCTCTATATTCCCTTTATAAATCGTATCGGATAAACCGAAAATCGGTTAAACCGATCACTTTTAGCCGGTCCCGAGGTGTTCGGTTTAACGAGGTTCTACTGTATTCCAATTAGCTTAAACTGGGATTTACTATGACAGTTTATAGAGATTGATTGCAGTTTTCTCGTTAATTTCATAATTTCAACAGCTCTTGACAGTTGACAAATATATGTACTTTATGTTTTGAGGTCAAGAGGAATTTAATTAGGGTTATGGTAAAGGCGATAAAAGGGATATAAATCAAAATATGTAAAGAAGGCTTTGTTGACTATTTTTGTTGCAATATACATATTAAGGTTTTATGGAGAAATATGTGAATGCGTATTACATTTATATATCTTAAACAAACGTTCTCAAGGTTATTGACTCCTAAATGACTTCCATAAAATATGGTTTAAAACTCGCTGGAAATATCTTAAAATATTTAAACTGGCAGGTCATTGGTAATTTTTAAACTACATGTATATATATCTCTCTTTCACTCGCACTTTCTTTTCCTTCCTCTCTCTCTCTCTCTCTCTCTCTCTCTCTCTCTCTCTCTCTATCTCTATCTCTATCTCTCTCTCTGTCTTATGACCCTTAACTGGAATGACGACCTCTACTTAACCGAAATCAATTTTGATTTGAACTGCATCTCATTTTTTCAGGGCCCACATATAGTCTCCCTGGCGGTCGAAGCCATATGGGTGATAACCTAATATATTAACTGCTCTGATCCAAAAATATAACAAACACTAGAAATTGCTTTTGTTTACGTTCTGTGGGACCTGGATATATCAATAACAAACCATGATCAAGTGTGACCCATATTCTGTGTTGTGTTCTTTATGTTTCTGTTTTACGAATTGGCAGGGATCAATTTATATAGGGTCCGTCATTGTTGCGGCTTTATGTTACATTGTATATCGTGTTATCATCATGTATTGGGACGAACCTTGGATATTGGTTACAAACCTTGTATATTCTTTGTTAACAAATATGTTCGTGGGCTTGTCAAATGTTGATACATATTCTCCTTACGATGATATCTATCCGTATAGATTTTCTCTTCCAATCACAACCCTGACATTTACGGATATATTTATGTTAAACTTTAAAAAAAAATCGATACTATATAGAATTATGTCAACCAAAAATATAGTTACATCGTCATCCATACCAAACAAATAGCTCGCCCTGTAAGATACATCAAGGCATTTATCAATGAAAATGTACAAGAAAACACTTAAGCATATTGTGGGATGCAACAAAGATGGATTTTTAGTTTTGATGCCTGTATTTTCGACTAAGCTTTCAGCTGGATCAATGTGTTTGTTTACATGCAATCAGCTGTTTTTTTTTCGGTACAATGACGTAAAAGAGTAAATTTAGAGTTTATGTCACTACATGTATTGGAGATTGCTCTGCAACCCAAGTTATTAGCAGAATTGAATCAATTGTCTTTAAATTGCGAAGATATGCTCTGAAAGTTGTGGTATTTTTCATAGAATTATAAATTGTAATACTTTCAATCTGTTGATTGTTTGATCAATAGTTAAATGTTGCTTTACTAGTAATTCGAAGTAAGCCTAACTAAATCACTGCACTTTCTCCTAAATCTTGAATATGTAAAATGCTCAGGGGTTAATTGAACATCTGTAAAGGATGAATAATCGAATTGAAGTTTATTACAACCTGTCACGAAATGAAAACATCTTTCGAGTAGATGCTCGTTGTATTTTGCGTAATGCGTAAAAGCAGACAAAGCAAAGTGTAGCAAATATAGGTCATCATCAATAAAACAACATGCTCGTAAGAACGGAATGCCATAGTGCTCCTCAGCCTTGCTTTCATGGTCAGTGGATGAATGATAGGGACCCTCGAGTGCTGAAGAAGTCGATATTATTATGGGTTTTCTTTGTACAGTCTTACCCGCTTATCTCGTCAGTGCTGGGACCGAGGCCAAAATGACGAGATAGCCGGGTGACGAGATATCCGGGTTTCAAAATGGCGACCATGGGAGCACGTCATAGTTGTTATATGTGTATGATTTTAATTTTTTTAATTGTTTAAGATCCATATAAAAGCCAATATTTCATTTAGATGACAAATACGCGAAAAACATTAAAATGCACATAATTTAGGCGTTATATTTTGTTTCTAATGTTTTATAGACAAGTTTTCTTTAAGTTGCTCTTGTCGCCATTTTATATGACTTATTATCCCCCGTGAAAACGAGGGGATATAGGGTTGAGCTTGTCCGTCTGTCCGTCCGTCCGTCCGTCTGTCCGTCCGTCCGTCTGTCCGTCCGTCC
>LQRL01049704.1:0-12500 GCA_001703475.1 Hydroides elegans | reverse complement strand
TTATAAGTGTGAATGGCACATACATAACAGTTACATTAGACTCTCGTTAATCGGAACTCTTTTAATTGGAACTATCTGTTTATCGGAATCGATTTTGAAATCCCATCATCGTATATTTATATATATTTTTTTAAGTTTGTAAACGTACCTGATCATAGGTTTCTCAGTGAACTTGGTCAACCCATACGTATTCGACTGCCACCTCTCCTTCACATTCTTAAACCACGGCTCATCCAGATAATGATCGGGAAATCCCGCTTGATCAATGGCCCTAAAATGCGTATTGGCCCTGTCCTCGCCGGGCCCTGAATTCGAATCATCCTTCTCATAGCGATACGCGTACGGTCCGAAGAACTGTCGCTGCGCGCTGTCGGGTCCCACGAATTTATCAATATCAAAGAACACGCCGCTGCCTTTGATCTTCAAATCTCCCATGACATTGGCGAGTGACTCACCAAACAGCTGCTCGATATTCAAGAACTGGTCACCACGCAAGTTACCGTACTCCTCGTACATATCGATATTCTGCATGAAGTTACTCAGGAAATGCGACAGCCGTAAAGCGGTGCGGGCTTGCGGAGAGAAGACCTTAATAATAAATAAATAATAATAATAATAAATGGTTTTTATTGAGGCAACATAGTAATAAAAAATATCACACGTTGAAAGCATACAATATGATAAACATGCATACAGTGAAAAATTGTTTAGATACAAATACTAAAAGCAATTATAATACTGATGTATGACACTAAAATTACTTGATTGCCTTGATATTTATTGAAACTTAAAAAGACAGTTAGGCACAAAGCTACCTTTTCGACGCCGTATGAAACGTCGCCCGGCAAATGGAGATCTTCTTCTTTGAATAAGTGGCAATTATCGGCGTGGATGGATTCCTTGTGGGCGATAATACGCTCCATACGGTCGTGGGCGTCCTGGTTGAAGGACTGGAAAGAAAAGAGGGAAATTAAAGGAATGGTTGAGAACAAAAGGGCTCATTATGTTCGAAAGATTGAG
The DNA here is from genome assembly GCA_001703475.1 of Hydroides elegans. Lineage (NCBI taxonomy): Eukaryota > Metazoa > Annelida > Polychaeta > Sabellida > Serpulidae > Hydroides > Hydroides elegans. Next base: position 11,480 of record LQRL01049704.1, on the reverse strand, counting down.
GTTTTTTTTTTTTTTTGAAACGCTGATGGTCTAAACCGTATTATATCAGTTTTATCTTAGTTTAATTAAAACCATTTGTCCCATTTCTCCCATCAGTCCTGGTTGAACGACGGATGGGAGAGAGAAAAACATATAGATATATTATGAAATAAGAAATAGATAGGAGAATATACACGACGAGAGAAAATGGGTGAATAAATCGTGTGCATTATGGTGTTTTGTTTTAAAGTTAACCAACGTATTTGGATGCTTCATTTGGTCAAATACCATGTTGGTTCAAAATCTTATTACGTTTTCGGAATCGCGGATGAACAGATCCTATGTACGACCTTAGTCGATTCGTCACAGCTACATGAATGGGTGAATCAAGTATTAAAGATGAGTATTTCATTGTCAATGAAAAGGAGAATTCAAGTCGAAACATATGCTGTGAATACCATTCAAACAGACATTTATGTGCAGCTAATAAACCAGAATAATCCATAACAATTCGACAATGAAGTCTTTATGAATTACTGATAAAACTCACTCTAATTACCTATTCGCTTTCCTGACTACTATTTTCATACATTTAATAATTCATAGATACAATTCAACAACTCAAAACCCCTAAACAAAAGTTGCATTCAAAAATGGATACCCCACTATGAGCAACTTCATGGATTCCAAGTCGCTTAATGAAAGATGCATGAAAAATTAAGTCCCATTATGAGCAACTGCATGGACATATTTCGAAAACAAAGGATGTATTCAAAAATAAAGGCTCAACAATGAGGCATAACTTACGCTTCGTTTGACTCGGTGTGAGTCATCGCGTTTGTAGCGCGCCACGAACTTGGTTCGGATCTGTTCTTGTTCGGGATACTCGATTCTGGAAAATAAAAGATGATATAGCATTTTTTATCGATTCATTCAGATTTTCTACGAAACAAAAGGTTATTAATAAGAGACATGGAGCTATTATTCGATTTCATTTCTTTTTCAATATCAAATTCACCAAAAATATAACTCGAGCGAATTTAAGATATTCTGGTTTGTTGTGAGGAGGGCACTCTGTGTAATCGCTCCGCACATGTTTTAGCCACATTAGGTAATAAATTACCCGATTTCCCCTCAAAACATTGAGGGTCAATTTCACAGCCTAAGTCTAGACCAGGTTCCCGTTTATTACAATATTGAAACCTAGTTTAGACATAGGCGGTCAATTTGACCCTGAATATACAAAAATCGAAACCTCACATATTCAATACGGGCCGCTGCGCCGCCGTGTCCCCAGTGTTTTCCTTCAGTCCCACGGATCGCAGGAAGCGTCTTTTGCCGCTGAGGATGTTGGACCTAAGAGGTTCTGTCATGTGTTGTGTACTGCGACCGGCCCGGCTGTGGATGAGCACGCGGTCGGGCAGTTTGTACTTCTGGTCGTCCAACCTTTAAAAAAAAAAAGAAAAATAAAATGAGGCTATTTAAATTTGTGATGCTAAGTTTGCGATGTTTAAATCATTTTTTAGACATAAGGTTATGTGGGGTCTCGGTTTGATGACGTTTAAGACACCTTACGATGTTGAAACCCCTACCCCTCACGCACAGAGCAAGTGCCTTTATCATGACGAATTAAAACCAAGATTTTCCATATATCGTATTTGTAGGGAAGATTTTAGGGACATATGAGTGGGCGCAACTTTAATCTGATTCGGCAAACACAAATATATCTTTAACTTTGCAGCTGCATTTATGATAGGTCTCACGAAGCAACCCTTGTATTTTACTGCAAACACCCAATACAACCATGAAGGCACCATAATTTCTCGAGGGGAGCTAAACTATAGAAATGAGCGATATTGACTTAATAAATGATATTGGTCTGGGGGCAATAGAGCACATGAAATTTGTAAAACATGGAAACTAGAGTGATTATTGCGCCCCACGTCGAAAAACCATTTGTTTCAATATCAGACAATGTTTGAATCGACCGTTGGGAAATTCTCACTGAGCGACGCATTTTGCTCTAGTTCTCGACAATTTGATAGCAAAAAATGGAGACCCCAAATAAGTGACGAAAATTATTGCACACTGAAGTCTAGATTATACAATGACAAATCGAAGCGAAATTCCACAATTTTAGTACATTTTTTTTAAAAATCATTAACTGAAATTCAATAAGCAGTATTTTGACCCATTTCAAATATCATTTTAGTTGAATAACGGTTATCCTTTGTTGCATACAAAACAGCTAGAAAACAGTTGAATGCAAAGTTCATTACTGATGCATGTGATGCAGCAATTTGGGGCAACAGTTTTGATTTTGATCCTAGTAACAGGGTCATAAGTATGTAGTGTTTCAGGTTTAATATCCCCATCTATATTACACTCGAGATGTAGGCTATCCCTCATTACTGCCAGCCTAAGTGGTTAGAAATATTAGTTGAACACCAAGCATGACCAAGGACAGAAGGTGAACTCCGCTTGGAATAAAGAGCAGAAAACTTTATACTTTATGAAGATCATCCATTTTTATATACTGGTAATATTGTAGTTACGAAAAGAAATGCGTTAAAATGCACTGGGTGGCATGCAAGCCGCATGTTTATTATAAAAAATATATATATTTATCTAATCTTAAAAAATAGAATGCCAAGAACGTAGCTTATGCGCGAATAGCAAACGCTATGCAAAAACATCATTAAATCTATTTCTGTGCATAAAAACTCAAAAATAATTGTTCCGATGTTACATGATGCATTTATTACATGTCACATGCAAAGCAAATAAATGTCTTGTAAAGTCACTTAACACCCCATTGAAAACCACAGGTTAAGAAGAAATAGCCCACAAATTTAAATTTTCAATAGCATAAATTATAATGCTGCATAAATTTTGGACTTGTCCTAAGAATAATCGTCTTGTTCATAAAAAGGACAATAACGCAATTCAATAAATATAGCGTGCTGTCATGCTACAATGAAACGTTACTTTCTGTTTTGCCAGAAATATATCTGATACCGTGAATATGATCTTAATTTATATTGAAAGCGTCACTAGGCTTACTTATGATATTGGCATACGAAACAAATTAATCGGCAAATTGGCTAAAATTATCCACAAAGGATTCAGTATCATTGGCTTGCATGTAAGAATATAACAATTATCTAATAGTCTAAATATTTGGCATCTCAGTAGACTCATGTCTTCGGTATAAAATGGTATAAATAACATAACATCGAGAAAATAAACTTTTCATATACTTAGGAATTTATCTTTAGATGTTTTATATAGATTTTTTAAATATAAATTCATATCAAATCACATAATGTTAAGAAGTGTACGTTCGCAATAATGTAGTGCTTAAAATCAATAGATAAATGATAAACTGTGCAAAACAATACACTTTTTTCATCTGTTGCTTTATGTTATTAATAAAGCTTCGATTAATTTTGACATTTTATGCAAATAGGAGAGACGATACCACAAGCAGACACAAAGCAATTTTTCCAGCCCAAGTTGTCTCGAGTTATCAGATGGAAGATGATACTTGTATAATAACATGCAGTCATGAGGAAAAAGTTATCAAAACCAAATCATAACGGGGAGTTCACGGACGATGGGGCTTGCATGATCATGATAGTATTTATTTTTATCAAACACAAAACCAAGAAACCGACGTGGCTAACATAAAAAATGTTATCTCGATTTCTTTTTTTGCTAAGAGTGCTTTTGGGAAGAACAGCAAAGGCAAAAGTTAAACTAGACAATGAGGTAAAACCGATAAAAATATGTCTAGAAAATGATGATGAAATTCTGTGTTTCGGAATGCCATGCATCTATTATTCGTGAAAAAATCTAAATAACTGGAACTACAAAGACATATTTTTGCCACCTACAAACGAATTTTAAACCGTATGTTTTTGCCATAGTGAAATTGAAATAATAATCTAGTCCGTTAACGCCATGACAAATTTAAAGCCACACCTTTGTCAAGCACGATGCTACGGTCTTATCGTAATGTAATATTTGTTCAGGTACAGTTCATAGTTGTTAAATTGAACATGGATAAGCCGAATTCAGAGTCTAACATAAGCCACAATTGTGTACGTTAAAGATGGCCGAGAGGTTGTAAAATCCTGGTCCAAAATCGAATGAGCGCGAACAACAAATTTAAAAAAAATTGTTTTAAAATCTTTGCACGTTATTTTTCTCGATGGCCGAGGCTTATGTTGGAAGCTCGGAAATATTTTTTTTTTACCTTACCAGGGCATATCCTCTTTTTGTGTTCTCTTTGTCTCTTATTGGAAGTAGTCAAAATTTCGCTCGAAAAGAAGACTCTTTTTTTTTGGCGACGATATATGGGGTTTCACAAAATAATCTGATTTATTATCTACCGGTAGTATGAGAGGTTTTAAAAATATATAATATAAAGCCATTTTGTGCTTACTTGACGGTGGCAACCTTGCTACGTTTCTTGCGTCCAGCCAACGTGAGTGTTCCGCCGCCATAGCTGGGTGCCGTGTCGTTGCCCTCGATGATCGGGATCACCTGACGCACTGCGAAACACAAATATAAACAATATTTTAATTTTAAGAAATAAAAATATTTATGCAAATATTAAGGATGATGCAAGGGATTATTAGACACAAGACGAATAAAAGTTGAGGAATGGTAACCCGGTAAATACCTGACGCACTGCAAAATATAGATTATCTTTACAAACTCATCTAAAAATGATACCATTTCACATTTTAATCTCATTCGAAACCGGATTGGATGCAATAAATATTGATAGAAAGGGAATTACATATTCTGTAATTCCATTTGATGTTTTTATGCACCGACACCTTCAACAATTGCAGAAATTATTTTCAAATTTTAAACAATTTTACAGCCACGGATGTCCTCCAATTCCTGTCCCAATTCAAATACAAAGTTCCCCAACTTCCTACCACAGGAAACGGAAAGCAATAGAATGCGTCACATATAATGTGATCATCAATTTTGTTTCAACCAAAAAATCCTCCCAAGGATATAATGTAAAAAATAACAACAACATTTTTCCGCCCTGTGAACTAGAACACTATTGCAATTCACGTGACAGTTTGACGTCCATACCTTTTTAATTGGCAGCAACATGAGTTATCAAATGTATCTCGCAATTAGTTTGAGTTATTATCCATCCTGATGCTAAGCCATGCTTTTTCAAATAGAAACGTCATTCTGATTTTATTCTTCAGATAAATATTATATTTCATTCGACATTTTTTCCTGCATCCTATTGCATACATCTGATTCCGTTTATTAATTCCATCTTTAAAACGTGCATCATTTGATATATCACTGACGTTAGAGTTCCTCCTGTACCTACAAGCTTTTTTTATACTTTTTTTCTGTAGCGTTTAATTGCATATTTGCTTTTTATACTTTTTTCTGCAACTTTTAATTGCATATTTTTCTAACTGTTTTTCGTCTCTCTCAACTATCTGGCGTCATCTTGTTACGGCACGCACTCGTCTATGTATGAAATGCCTGTTGCGGAGGAGAGGGGGTTATAGTATGTTATAGCGATGACGGGACACGACGCAAAATTGATTAAAAGGAGCGAGGAGGGCGCATAGAAAATTCATGGCTGATTAAATGTCTCGTCAATAAAAGACGAGGGGATGGAGGAGAGGCAGTGGAGCGTAGCAGTGACGCGCACCGTGTAGCACCCCAAAGGTTTTATAAAATGGTGGCATACACCGCAAGACGATTGTTTATAGGGTGACCCTTATTTTTCTGGAGGCCAAGCCCGAGCCCCCCGCCACCCCCATTGGTCAAGTTGGGTATAAAAAATGTGACAGACACAGCTTTACGATGGTTTATAGGGTGCCATATTATTTTTTGTACGGAACCGATTCTTAAATTTGTCTATGAAATATTTTAAAACGACGTAAAATAATTTAGAGCGCATCAGTGTGGGCGTTTAGTTTCTAGATTCTCATGAAATAAAATTGTCTTTACCACTATAGAATAATTAATTTTACAACATTTTAGGGCATTGATCTAACAGTTTTATATTGCCAATTTGCCATCAATACACGACAGCTTATGAGTTATAATTCCAATTTCCATAATCCGTCCATGAAACCGATGTTCCGAGTAGTGCGTGCTTAATTGCCGATTGCCATTTCCACACTCTTCAACACTGCAAGTATCTTCGTCAATTATTCATGCGCATCTCTTCATTCGTTTCCTTAGCTACACACAAGTGTTTATACGCAACAATAGCCAAGTATATGCATAATGGATACGCTAGGGTTCACTTCTCTATTTATGGGCGCATACCTGAGAGCGAGGAATCGGAAGGGCTTCGTGCAACCAACTGGTTTGAACCAAATCGAGGTTTTAAGAGCGTTAATGTGTTTTATTGATCAGAAATTGATTGATTCAAGCATTTTAGATTAGCTTGTAAGCTTGAAATTGTTTATATAATATTTCCTTTCGATTTCTTAATTTGAGGAACATTACCACATTTGTAACAAAACATGATAAAAGACTAAGCATGTGTTTGAACATAATCCTTCAATTGTTGCTATACATGGATAAGGACATAACCGTGGCGGGGGTTAGGCAAAGAATGGATTTTTTAATTGATACTTCTGTTGAGCTATCCATTGAACTTTTACTCTAAAGTTCAAAGCCATCTACTCATTGTTACTAAATGTAACATAAGAATAATCGAACGGTATTGGATGAAAAATGTATACATCCCGCATTCGATCTAAAGCGATCTGAGGTGAATACCTATGCTAGCTTATTTATTATTCACATCTTGTAAAAGGGTTGAAAAATGACGGAAAAAAAACGGGAGCACTCCAAAATTACACACTTTTTGCTGAGAGACTCACGTTTCACTTTCTATTTACAAAGGAAAGTTAATTTTGAAAAACCATGGAAGTCGAACATTTTTTTTGAACGGATATCCTAAGTAATGTAATTTCCTGGAATTTATTTCCACTTAGATATTCGATCCGACTGTCATTAGTTGGGTCAAATTAATACAAGCGAACAACTGTACTGTCTTGAAAAACTAATCAGATAGCAATTTATAAACCGTCTTTTTTATATTTTATTCTTTATTCAGATATTTTAACAAATTGTGTAATAACATTTGATGTAAATCTGGCGGCAATTGATCGGAGGCATGCACCAGCCATTTGTAAATATTGTGATTTTAAAACGATCTGCTCCAACCGCTTTACAAGGCAAACGTATCCATATGCGTAACACGATCTTTGGATTACCACCGAATACCTCAAAGTAGCCGTTTTCGTAGCTTCAAAAGTTTAATTGCTTTCAATAAACAGGTTTTGAATTCACTTTAATTATAATCAAATTTACAAAAAATATAAATCAACTATCCACTCACGCGAGACTCGGAGACAGTCGAATCCATTCTTGTACTCCTCTTCGGTCGCGCTCTCGATGTCCGTTCCGAGGAAGGGTCCGTTCTGCCAGGGCGGGTAGCGGTAGCCGGGTTTGCACATGCAACGATAGCCGCCGCGACGGAAGCCCCAACCATACAGCGGCTCGCACTGAAAGATAGAAGAAAATATTAAATCAAATTGATTTGTTAGATTGTTTCTAATTTGAAAATACCCTATATTATCGGTATAATATACATATTGAAGGTGCCCGGGTTTGCACTACAGCGATAGCCGCCGCGTCGGAAGCCCGAGCCATACAGCGGCTCGCACTGAAGAAGGAAGAATAAAATATAAGATTTGCATTTAGTATATTAAGTAAATGATATAAGAAAAGACCCGTACACAATCTTATTCATATTGACGGAAGTGGGAGCCGCTGCGAGGGAAACCAAAGCCGCACAGAGGCTCGACGAGCCAACTAGATACGTGTCCCTTGAAATATCGATACAGTTGATAATACTTAGTTGAGAAAAAATACAATATGTGTGTATTTGAAAAAAAAAGTCACAACAGACTAACTTTTCAATGCTATCACATAAAATGTGACCACATTCAAATTGTTTATTTTTAGCCTCAATGCCAAACTATTAACAATGTGATGGTCATACACAATCAAATCACCATTTCATCTATGAAATGTAAGAACACTCTATGCATAGGACCAAAGCAGAATGTCACAGGCCAAAAAAATGATTTTCATTTCTAACTACAGTGTGTTAGCAATTAACAAAGGGTTGATGTTTAATTGCATATTGGCTCAGGGGGTCCCGTTTCCTTGCGAAATAATACACCTTGCATGTAAAAGCGATATAACCGCAATGTTCATTGGCAGGTGACTTTTGAATATAAAAGCATCAAGAGGTCGCCAAATATAATTCATTGCCATGGTATATTGTCGCATATAAAAAGCGACTATATATCATGTAAAAGTAGACTAGAAAAGTCATATAAGTTAAGCAAACAGCCGCGGTTGGTTGCTGAAACTGTCTGCTATATGGTGAAATGATGTTCGTATTGTACGTTAGTTTTGATTTAAAGTTGCATCGTAATTCAAAACGACTGCTTCGCATATAAATGATGGCGGATGTATAGAACAATTATTGCGCATCTTATGATTGTTTAATAAAGGCTAGATTTTTTTCCTAAGGTTTCAAGGAATTCAAATTTTTATCCAAATCCCATCGAGATCAGAACTCAAACATGTCATCACTCTTGGAAATCGATCAATTGAACTTTGGTTTTTTTATCAGTTACTTTTGATTATGTTTAGGTCTATACAACATATATCATTTTTTGGACATTGCACTGTACCATATGGAGAGACCAAGTGATAAAATAAAACAACATCTGATCATAATCCACATATGGTACAGCGATTGTCGGCGTTATTTCTATAGTCGCATCTCATGTTTCTATTGTCCAATGATGTCAAAAAGAATCACTTTTCAAAATGGCCAATATTGCTGATGTTAGTCGTTTTTGTATTGATTGCTATATTATGCCAATTATGACAGACATCTATGATATAACAGTTTGTAGTGTATGAGAACAGTTTTTTTTAGTTTATTTTCATAACGGTGAAACCAATTAAATGATGAATTTATAAGCGTTTTTCAATAAACATGAATATTTAGTGGCAATTTCATATATAGACACCGAAGGTGACCCATTTCTTTGACTTACATTGAATCTTATACATTTTATATTTTTGTTTAAACCCTATGTTCATGTATATTTTGATTTAGCAGTTATCTTAGGATCATTTTTCCATCTTTCTTCATTAAAAGTATTTATCCATTTCCTTTCATTATTTATCGATGCACACAACGTTTGGTATCACTTAGCATCTGGACCCTTGCACTTGTGTGCTCTAGGGCGGGCGAAAAGTGAATTGTACCTAACAGTAATATGTTCAATGCAACCCACCAAAGGTAGGGAGTCCCCATCCTGTACCCATCGCCTCTAAACTTTCGTATATATCTGTTTCAAAGAGTAAGTAACGGGATCGAGACTTTGACGCTGTGACAAGGTTGTGTTGAATGTCGGGTTAAACGGGTGTCTCAATGATGCCACTACATGAACCCAGCCATATACATGACAACACAGAGGATTTTTTAATTTAATAGGTAGCGGCCAAACGGGGTGAGGGAATTTTCAAACTGACAAGGTTGCCATAGGGTTAAAAGGTTGTGTCAATGATACACACTACACACCATACATATACAACAACGAGCTTCATTATTTAATTTAACAAACTGATCCCTTGACTCTCCCCTTGACGCTTCTTTGTTAGTTGTCTGTCTGTGCATCTCATATGACCCAGACCGAGGGCTTGCACGTATTGGTACCACTCGACGAGCAGGGTATTTCTATTTTTAATAATCGGATATGATCATTATTTTTTATAAAAGCCTTTTATTCGATTTAGGCATGGGTGACCGAAATGCATTTCTATTTTTTTTATTGATCACAATGATATCATATACATATTCAGTGATTTTATAAAGATAAATTTTAAACATACATGTCCTTGCACTTTTGAAATTAAATTAAATATATAATGTATCAATAGAACAAATCAACCAAGCCTTCATTTGAAGCTTGACTGGAAATGTTGCCACCCAAAATCGGACAGTTTTTAAATCATAGATAGGATGCGAGAATAGATTGGTGTTCCACAAGGATTGTCGTTTGGACTAATTGGAAGAAATTCACTACGCGTCGTCGCCCCGATGCTGATGAATGTGGACCCGTTATACCATGTGAATGCGGCCTAAAGTTCCAATCATATCATACGGTGGTGACAATAACACAGCTTTAAATGTAAAGAGTCATAAAACTACTGCGTAAATTAGAATAAATAATATCGTATGTTGCAAATATTATAACCGACAGTCCTTGAAATAATGGAAGGCAAGCATGTTATTACTAGATACAGAAGCTTTGAACTGTAAATAAAATCCATAATGAAAATTGAAGAATGTTATTTTAAATTATTTTGGAGAGACCCGCCGGATATACTACAAAACTTTTGGTTTTCTTTCTAATAAATCCTAAAATCAAACATGAAGTATGTAATGCAGATTTATTCTTGAAATGTCTAACATTAATTTTATAAACTATTTTTAATTGTTGCTTTTGGAAAAATATAGTATAAATTTATAAACCAATTAACTTTTTTTGCCATAAAGTCAACGTCTTGTTATATGATACCAATCTTGTCTCATTTATTTAAACAAAATCACACCGGGCTTTGAATGCAATTTTCACATTAATACTTGCGTATTCTTTATACGTTGTGGTCTACATAACTTATTATTCTTTGCATGTTTTTCTCATGAAGATTCATTTATACTTAGCATACAAAGCGGTACCAATTTTACAGTTTGAAACAATTCTATATGAATGGGAGCACTGACATTTACATTTTCACGATCATTGTGCATCACATTACCACATTGTTCATCTTGAGAAAATTAAATATTCACAATGTAACAGTAGCTTCAATTGTCTTATGAATTTAATCTCAACGACTAAAGTTTATTCATTTAAATTTATAATGTGTGGGTGTTGTATACGCTTGAACTTGGTTCGATTTTTCACAGCGATTATTTATTAACTAGAATTATAATCTGCATATAATTGTCAAAATAATTTTATGTATATGTTTTGCACACGTGAGAAACCGACTCAGTAAATTAATCATCAGGTAATTATAACTTCATTTTGGTGTAATTATCAACTCAATTTATCATAATCTTATAAGTATATGTTAGAGTGGCTGTTTTGGGTAAGTGGTATTTGTAAACTTTTTGTTGAAATATGATTGATTGGAAAAATGAAGGGTTCGGCTAAAGGTTAGTGGCTGTATAAAGAACTTTATTAGATCATGTCCAGTCTAAATTCCAATGTTCTTCGCACTCCCATTTTTCGACTTGTAACATGTTATTGTCCATACCCTTTCAATCGTCAACTAAAAAATGTTCCACTTAAAAACAGACAGGGCCAATTTAAACGAGACTGCTATCA
>LQRL01049692.1:0-17170 GCA_001703475.1 Hydroides elegans | reverse complement strand
ACTCCAAATATTAGGAGTTTTCAGTCGCCATTAAGAAGTCGTTTGTCATTTGTTGCTTGCTTGGTTGCTATGGTAACGCTTCCTTAGTTGCCATGACAGTGCACTAATTAGGGACAATTGTGACGTATGATCATATGTTGAGCTTTTGAAAATATAAAACTTTGGTCTGATTCGTAGAATATTCATCCAGTGTATGTTGCAAGATTTATATGAAACAAAAGGTAAACAGGAAACGGGAACGTATTGTTGGAGCGTTAAATCATATCATAAGGATAATAAAGTGAATAAAAAGCGCATGAAACAACACTGGAATGAATGAAATCAAATAAGATAGCGCGCTCTTTCCTCAAGGATTAGAGCTTAGTGATAACATGCTCTCAGTATTGAAACTGCGTCTACAAGGAAATGTCTACAAGGGAAACTCCGATTGATTAAAGGAAGCAAAAAGCCAAACAAAAAACGTTGGCACTAGTATCCATTTCCCTAAAAACCATAAAAGATCAACAAAAATATGATAGAATAGGAAGAGCGTCGAGTCCCCTGCAATCAGCCAAAACCTACTTCTGTCAAATTGAGCGCGTTTGGGCTGTGCCAAAAAAAATCGGGAAAACGGAGACGACACATTTCAGAGGTTATTGGTACCAAATGCAGTTATATTTATGCGCCACGGATAAAAATGGGCACATCTCCATAGAGCAATGCGAGCAGCGTCGATTTGCACTTGAATGTGAAATATACACGGCACATTTTCCGTTGTTTTTCATTCTACTCGGTTTGGTCGCTATTGTGTGGATTGGACGCATTGATATAGGGGCGATGTCCGTTGAGGGAGAAATTTTGGACACGAAACAAGCGTTAATGATATTACGGACAAATGTCAACACACATTAAGACTGCCCCAATGCGACCTAATTGCAAGCAAACAGAGAAAAGGTTAATTGCAATCAAGGCGTGATCTTAGTTGAATAAAACAAATCAAGAGACTTGGAGATCGGGTCCTAATTGTGTTAAGGCGTTTGTATTATTTATTTTTATAGCACATAAAATTGGATGGTGTGGATAAAAATCGGGATAAACAAATAACATTCGAAACTCAATATGGATACAAAGCTGTTTCGGATAAATATCACGTGACGTATAATGGAACACGTGATCCAGGAATTATCGGAGGTAAAATGGTAGAAATGGTAGTGATTTAGGGAAATTGAGATGATTTAGGCAATTTAGATTGGTGTATTTGATACATATTGGTATTGACTGCATTGGCGATATTAACCTACATTTCATAAAAAAATGGGTTTTAAGAGAAGATTGGTTGCGTATTCAAAACTTCGTTAAGGGTTCGTTTGGGTAAATAATTTTGAACGAATCTAGGTCATTCCCATACAGTGAGTTATTATGAGTATACGATGCGGTCAATAAACAAAAAAAATTGTTTTGAAATGTGAGAACCTGTTCTAAATGAGACCCGATTTTCAGACCTGCACTTCAACAAAAAAAAATAAATAAAAAGATGAAAAAATAAATAAATAAAAAGATCACATTTAGCAAATCAACCTGAAAAACGACGACGACAAAATTGGGAATAGACTGTCTGGGTAGAGGGGCATCGGGGAGGGGGAGGATGGACCCTGATCTACATGGCGGTGTGGCGCGAGGACTATGGTTTATGTGCCAATAACGGGGGCGTGTTTCCTATTACGCCATGATTTACGACGATTTCGTCTCCCCGAAGTCACCCCTCGGCTCGCCGTCACTACTCAATTTCGTCGCTGAAAATAGAGTTCGTCCGTCGCCGCAAAAACTCATATTTCAATGGGGTCTTCCTGGAGTTTTATCTATCAGGAAAGAGTCAAAATATTAGAACTCCGTCTTGAAATAAGGTTTTGTGTCTCGTTGTTGTTCCTGTTCATGGACGAAAACTAGCTTTAATTTGATTATTTTTGTTTCAAGGTTATTTATGCGTTGTGTGATAATGTGGTGAAGTCTCGCACATATTGTGACTCGTGAATTTATAGGAATGTTATTTGGGTTGTATGATTTTCCTGCATCTTTTTTTGTGGACTATTATTTTGTACTGCTTTATTCCTCGCCTTATTCAACTTTAAGCCCATCTCCAGCCAGCTAAAATGTATCATTCCGTACCCAGCAGAGCCAAGCTCAATATTACTTATCGTATTCTATATCATATAATTGCATATACGGCAAATTCTGCTCAATGCTCATAGTATAATAAAGCTGAATCGAAACAGCGATCGCCCCCCAAAAACCGGTTAATCGAGAGCGAGCACAAGTGTGTTTATATAGAGTGGGCGATAATTGAGTCAGTTGCTAACGGACCGTGATAAGTCCGTGATGGGATATAGCCGCTAGATATCTAGTGCTCGCCATCGCTTATCTGGCCGCTTTTAGACCTTTATATCTGTGGGTTGGTTAGAGGAATGAGGGGAAAGAGGGAAAGGGAGGGAGGTAAGGGGACGGGTCATATGTTCCTAGCACTTCACTCTTGCACTTCTAACGATGCCAGTGCAATGGATCTGGTTTCGGGAGAATGCACACAGCCGTATACCTTTGGCATATGTATGTTGTATGCCAGGTATGCACACATATCTTTGTAAACATGTGTGCACGTATGGTATTTGTTTATAGGTATTGATCTAGTGTATAGGTTGTAAACTTTCGTGGTCAGAAAATTCCCTAATCCTACTCACTGATGTTAGTTTGACGTCTCTGTTCTTCTCTGTACATTCAGCTTTGTTAATGAACCATTTTCTCTCGCAATAAAATGTGAGAGAAAGCGAAGAATATAATATATTGAGTTCGATATTAATTATTGCGTACCCGGTTTAAGTCAATCATCCATTTAGAATTATATCCCTTCGCATCCATTGGCAAATCACTCGTGCATTCAACATAATATCTCCTCTCTCTGTATTCAGCTTTAATTGCAAGAATATTTTTCTTACAGGGCCTGGGCGCTCGCCAGCACAGCCCACATACCCCTGCCGAGCGCACCGCAGAATGGCTGGGTCGCTACGTGGCCGTGTCTTCGCATAGCGACGGCGCGTCCGTCAGTCCGGCGTCCGGCAGTCCGGCATCGAGCAACAGGAATAGTCTGGCGAGTAACAACAGTGGTGGATACGGGGTGAGTGTAAAGGGGTTGATATATGGATTTGTGTTCGTGTTTTCGTCAACTTTGCGCAAAATCAGGGGTTTATGTACTGCGAGAAAGTTTGTTTATAACGAATAACCATATTGTGGCGGTGTATAAATGTAGTATGATAATATATTACCGATAGTTCAATCTATTAGACCGCCTGTGCAAGACATAAGAATAGTTTTCAGTACATTTCTAGCAGTACAAATTATTTCAAATTTCGAAGATGGAGAATTCGATTTACCGAGGCTTAATCCAAGAACCCTCATCAGCTTTGCAATAAGTAGTTTGTAGGCATTTTTTATTCGATTTCTAAGGTTGGTCACTATTTTTCAGGGTTAATAATAAATCGTACTGAAGCCATTGAGTGACTTTTACAACCCTGTTTAAGAGTTGAATAAACAGTTTGAGAATATAACTTGGACTTGACACCATTCCAAAAGAAGTTTTGGTTCTATGATTGCTCTGTTGACAAGTGTCATCGAAAAATAGAGTATGATGCCAGCATGGTGGAATTTCCGTGTTTGCAATTTCATGATTTCGTTGTATATATGGCTATTTACTGACGAATTTAACTTTAAAATTAAAACCGTTCGCTAAAAGAAGAGTATAGAGTCTATGTTAATTTGTGCATGAACGATTCCAAGATATGTGAATTTATACGCCTAGCAAAGTTTTTAATATGACCTCCTCATTATGGCGGCTCTAATTCATTTCAATAATACTTATTTCTAATCCGGACTGAGCTGAGGGTTATTTTTATACCCTAGGGCAGAACACAAGAGTCTCCCTTAAGCCACATTGATAACTCAACCTTTATAGATGGCACCAGCCACATAATCATACACACATGTACATCTATCATAATCTTGTTTAATGGGTCAAATAGAGTACACTCAAGTACACTACAGAATCCATGTACACAGTACAGAATATATGTTACCACCGAGTTTCTCTTTCCTATCTCTTGCCAGCTGTTCATCAGTCTGCCCATTTTATTATTCCTCATCTGCGTTCCCCTGTTTTGTAGCTCTCTCTTCTCCCTAAGCACTCCCATTTCTTGATCCAGATATTTTCTCTTTTTTGTACGTCTGTTGATCCAGATTTTCTCTCTGCTTTTCGTTGTTGTCTGTTATCGCTGGATTATATGTATTTTTTCTCTTTGCGGCGGAAGAAAAAAAAAAGAAACCGAATACTCTCGCAAACTGATTGTGAAGGTCGTGAGTGCAGATATGTAGAAACGGATTTTTTTTGCTTTTTTTTTTTCTTTTTAACTAATTGTAAGATGAAATCTAGGGCGGGTTCAAGAAGTTCCTTCTGATAATCTGCAGTCCAAATGTGAAAACAATAACTGAACTCGAGTGCATTGAAAAAGTATGGTTCGTTGCTGTTTAAAAGACCGAAACATGTGTTTTTTTTTGTGTGTGTGTGGGTGTTGAGGTGTATTCATGTTAGATTCTACTAAGATATTGTCGGTGTTTCATTATCAATCTACTTTGTATATGAGCATATGCATTAAAGTGATAATACAGATGCAACGAAAAAAACATTATCTTCATTTCTCAAAGAAATTATTTAAATGAAATAACGTTTCTGTATCCATTTGTGACAATACATAATAGGCCTATGTTTACCTAAAGTTCCTTTGTCAACTTTTCAAAGAATATACTAGACTATACGTAATATATCAAACGAAAATTATAAATCCAAAAATACCAGCCATAATAATAATTAGTCCTTAGGTCTTCGATTTAATGAGCGTCGCCAGAAAAAAGTGCTGATAATAAGTAGACCTACGCAAACAATGCCGAAAAAATAAATGTACAACTTCAAAGAATGCTTAAGATAAAAAGAGATAAGTGCTACGTTGTTATAGATTGCTGTTAGACATAATACGATTTAGTGGGTGGTAGACTTACTACATGATTCGTTCAGAAAAACTAAAATGCAGTTTATGTGCCAAGAAATCGCTTTTTTCATAGGTTTATGACAGTATTTGATTCGTTTGTAAGCAGATTTGTATAAGTTATGCTTCAACGATATGTATGTAAATGAAATATGCTCATTTATATCATCTACGTATAATATGACGAGACGTTCCTATCATAACTGCATTGTTGAGTCACTCGCAAAGTATGTGTTTTTCTTCTAGATCTACTTTTTTTACAACGGTAAATCTCCAACATGCGTCATGAATAGTTTTCAATATCTTTCCCTACATATTTTTCTCCCTTTCTCCGATCAGAATCACCCAGAAATTTACAATTTATAAGAATAACAATAATGTGTTGTAAGTCTCATAAATCATATGTATATTTGTCAACCCACATACAGGGTGTCTATTTAACCTCTCTGTTTGCATACCAACAGTGGCCCCAGTATGTAAGCGGCCACACCAACCACCAACACGTCATCAGCGCGCAACACCACTCCCACTCCCACCATAGCAACAACCACAACAGTTCCCATAGCAACAACCACCGCCTATCCGGTCACTCTCTCGAATCCTCTGGCGTTTCGTCACAACGCCAGAGCTATCATTCGGGATCGAGCTCGTCGCTAGGCAGTCTGGATCACCGGGGCAACGGGGGTCAAGGGGGTGGAGCGGGGAGTCTGGATCGGCTGGAGGAGTCGGCGTATTCGAGTTCGGTCAATGTGCATGAGATGTTCATGCAAGGGTTGCCGGTAGGTTTAGGGGAAACGAGGGAGAGGAAAGGGGTGGGTGATGGGGTCGGATCGAGTAGGGGAAGTGGTTAAAATATTAACGATCTATAGGGTCTTGCCCACAGGCCTCCATCTGTCCTCTTTGAATGATAAATAATTTTTCAAAACTGATCCGGCTTTTCTCAAACTTAAGCGTCGCAGACATTTAATAATGTTGTGATCAGAGAAAAGAACCAAATTATTTGATAAAACCTCTATTTATTTTAGTTAATGGTTAAAATGAAATGAATAAATTGGATAATGCCAAGCAGAATACAAATCATTTTTTCTTTCTCTCACCAGGACCACGAGGTGCTTCGCGCCTGGCTAACCGAACTGCATTTCGAGGAATACTATGCCCTGTTCATCCACGCCGGTTACGACATGCCCACTATATCGCGAATGACACCCGAAGACCTTACTGCCTTAGGTGTATCGAAACCAGCACATAGGAAGCGGCTTAAAGCGGAGATAAGCAAGATGCATATACACGATGGCATACCGCAGTATAAACCGGTAAGGGTTGGGTTTGGATTATTTGGGATTATGGAGGACAAGGGGATCCGGTTTTTCATGGGTATAGAGGTTGTGACAGTGACAGGAAAGATTGGTTTGGTTGTATGCAACGACTTTTGGAGAACTATTCTAGGGCGTAGAAAATAAATTGAAAAGGATGACACAGCTTAGCCTGTCAAATACTCTGTCAAAATTGTAAACGACTAGAAATATAAGAATCTTAGTCAAATTACTGGACCCATTACGCTTTATTCGGTCAACATGTTTCATTCCACTGTCAAATTATACCCATGAAGTTCCATCTGATTTACTTTTCCCAACACTCGTTTTTACCCACACTCATCCCCTGCTTATGAACTCTGAGTTACCCAATCAATCGCGTTTTGGCTTCGCTTCGTGATTGTGTGACAACGGAGTGAGCAACCAACCAACACTGTGGTGGATTCAATGCTATAACACTGAAGCGAGCTCTAATTTTTCGAATTGATTCACCTCAATCTGTCGTTTAAGGGCAAACTATCTCTCCCGTTCTCGTCCCCTGGGGGGCTTGGTGATATATGGTGGAGGTATTGGTAGGGGTCAATATATGGATGCTGGGGAGCTGTTGCTTTGGGTTTTGGGTGGGTATTTCGGGGGAGGGAGGGGAGGAGGGATGGGGGAAGTTGGGTGGATGTGGCCTTGATCGCGTAGCCATGGTGGATGAATAAATGAATTTAAATGAAGCTGGTCCTATTTGGAGCAGGCATAATCATATACTTGTGATTTGTCGATACTCTGTTTGGAATAGGGTGGTTCTGTATTGTTACAACATTATTTCAATAATATAAGTCGTCTTTCAATCAAAAGTATTATAATTTGATAATCGACACGATGTTTGATCGGAATCAATTATGTCGATACATTTCCCTTAAAAATATTTGTCCGCTATTGCATGGTGAAATTCTTATCGACATACTGTAAAAAAACCTCCTTTTATGTGGATACTTTAGTTTGTCGATGCGGCAAATTTGAAAGTGGCAGGATTCGATATCATTCATAAAAAAAAAAACATTCCAGTAATAAAAACCATAAACATGTACATGTAAATTAGATATACTTCTGTTGCAGGCCACTGTCCCTGATTGGCTGCGGCTGCTAGAGGAGTCAGAAACTTTCAATAAATCATTTTAACCAGCCATATGTATACAGTGAAAAAATAATTAAGGTTGAATCTTCTTCATTTTAGGCCACTGTCCCGGATTGGCTACGGCTGTTGAGCCTTGAGGAGCATGCGCAGTCGCTGGATGCGCAGGGATACCACTCGGTCGACTCGCTTACTGATATCACGTGGGAGGATCTAGAAGATATCGGGGTCAAGCGACTGGGTGAGTGCGGATTGGGGCGCGGGATGGAGGGAGTTGGGGGCTGATGATAGATAATGAAATGAGACATAAGAATCTATTAAACGAATACAGTGTATGTAGTGGAGAGTTGTAATGTGAAAATGATGCTTTTGGTTTTCACCATTTGAGTACAATACTGAGATTGTGGAAAAAAGAAGCAATAATAAGAAAGAGCTTGCTTGTACATGTATCAATATGATAGTCTAAATATGTATCATCATAATTCCAAGGACTTATTTTTGCTCCTACACCGATTCGGAAACGCATTCAGTTTCTTAATTTAACTTATTAATAACCTTGATTCCTCTACCACTTACAGGCCAGCAAAAGAAGATGATGCTCGCCATCGACCGCCTCCGCCGCATCCAGACGGGCCAATACAAACCGCCCCCGCCCCAAAGCGCCAATCCCCAATTATCTCCCATTCCACGTGGCCAATGGACCGGAAGTCAACGCGGCATCTCCCCTAGCAACAACCACGTGATGCATAAACCGCCAAGATCGCCAAGTATGGATAATCTGATGCCACAAAGGCATTCAGGAGGGTCGACAGGGGGTATAGCGGATCCGCGGAATTATGCGTCGAGGGAGGATTTGTTCAATAAGGCCAAGCAAGCTAGTCATTATCATGCGCCCGTGACGCGCCATAAGAGCACGAGTAGCGATGGCGGAGGAGGGATTTATGCGCAGTCAGCTCAGGATATCGTTGCCATTCAAGTGCACCGGCCCGCCAATGCCACGCCCACACATGAAATAGATCCGCCCCAAAACAATGGTGGTTTGTCGCCCGTGAAATCACATACGTCGTTTCAGAGTCCTTTGCGTACGCGGCATTCAAGCGGACCCGGTGGTGCTGCGGACAAAAGTAGTTCCTATGACAAACAGAGTGCGTACGATCGCGGTGCTATATCGGGTGATGAGCTAGACGGTAGTTCCTCGAGTGGAACGCTAACGCGGCCGTCCGCTCGTATTTCGCCATTGCCCAATCCACATCCTATTTCCGCCGGAAACGGTCGCGGACACCCCCAACACGAGTTCGGGGGTTCCACGGATTCATCCCAGTCCAACGATTACAGCAAATTGAACGGCCATGCACCGCACTTGGCGGCGAAAAACTATTCCTCCGGTAGCCTACCACGCAATGCCTCCTTACGTGGCCAGAAATCGGAGCATATTTATGATTTACCGTCGACTCTTGTAACGCCCGTTGAAACATTGCAAAGCGGTGGGCGGACTGATACACAACAACATATGCCGGTGATTCGGCCCTCGATGGGCAGCGCGCCATCTTCGCCACATCACTCTGCGTCCTTCTTTTCCACTGGCGCGTCAGCATCAAAAGGCGCGGCGTTATCGTCATCATCGAAAAAGGCGCCCCCGCCGCCTCCGAAACGCACCAATTCCATCAAGCACCACGCGCCGCCCGCCTTACCCAACAAACCGGTGCATCCCGCCCTGCGCGGCGTTGCTAAGGACGATGACGCGTCGTCAGGGGGCGTGCCTAGCGACGAGGAGCCCAATACGCCCCAGGCCATGCCCTTGCTCAGTAATAACTACGCGCTTGTTGTCACGGATCGCTATGGACGCTTGAGTGGTAGCGGCAAATCGCAAGTCGATGGCGCGCATGGACATAAGAGTAGTGTGGATAGCCTGGCGAGTTCCACCGGAAGTGGCGGGTCCGGCGGAAGAAATATTGTCGATAACCATTCCGCATCACGTGGTTCACTTAATCATCATTCTCGGTCTGCGAGTAATGGCGGTGGTACGAGTGATATGCGAAGTCCGCTAAGTGACGCTATTCAGCAATTGCAGTTCAATGCCTCTGGGCTAACATCGTCAAACGGAGGAGGCTCAACAGGTGCTCCAAATGCGCATAATCAAAATACATCGAATCAACCACGAACTGGATTACCGCCACATTATCATCAAAACGCACCGCAGCCATCGCACTCCGAAACGACAATGTCCTCAAATGGCAAACCGGTCATCGCGGATAAACCGAAACCGCGACCGATTCAATCGATCACCGAACCGATGAGCGCAGCGGCGTCACCGGATGTGGATTCTTCTGGTTCCGGTTCTGATTCAGACTCGAGTCGCGCGAACACGCTCAAGCGCGCGACGAGCACCGGAACTGTGGATTCGAACACACTTCCGTTCGCGAACGAAAATGTCGGAACTATAAAACAACGCACTGCGAACGCGAAGCCATCGATCGTGAGCGTATCGAGTGTGGAGGGTGAGGATGGGGAGTATGAGAAAAACTTTGAGCTCAATTCGGGTGTTTTCGGAGCAGCTGCGGAAACGGGTTCGGCTGTTTTCGACGATGATTTCGGAGACGGAACGGAAACGATACGGCGAGTGAAAAAGGCGTTTGCGACAACGACGACGACCACTCCTGTAACAACGAGTGCCCAAAATGATAATACCAGTTCTAGTCATGTGAAAGGTATAATTTGCAATTACATTATCGATATGTAGTGTAGTTTGATACGCTGCATTTGATTTATTTTTCATATCCTATTTACGTTATTTAAATATTTTTGACATGGTTTTCATAGTTGGTTTATTTAAGAATAATAATATTTCTATTGTCGAGTAAACCCAAAAGAAATATTTAGACACATCATTGAATCAGTGTAAATGTCCAACATGGACTCTGTGACTTTCTGTGAGAGCAGAAATTAATTTGTCAAAGAGACGAAGGTTTCAAATGTTATTTCAAATGCAAAACTATGTCTGGCATAGAACTACAACGTTCCCTTATAAAATATATTTATTCGATATATGTACATTTGTTTAAGAGGAAAGACATTATACGATTGGTTTTCTGGATCGATGTTTTTCAAAGGCATGTACATTGTATTTAAAAGTCAAAGAACAAAAGTCATATAGCCACACTTGGCATAAATGGATTTAATCAGTTTATTTTAAAACTAAATCATTTAGTAAATGCTCTTATATTGATAAACACTAATTGTTATAATTCATTAGGCCTTTATTGAATTAATCATTTCAGATGTCCGCAAGGTGCCACCACCCACACCCAAACGCATGGACAGTGTTGGACCACCCGCAGGCCAAAATGGGTAAGTTTCATTGACTTTGAAATAAAGCTACTTACACCACCACTGTAATAAATCTTCTTTGTTATCTTCATAACATTATAGTAACTTTCCGTTAAGGTATCAATCATTTTCAATGGCCAGCCTTTCGATAAAATGCCTGTCTGCTCGACTTATATTATGGAAACGTATTCGTATTTGACATTTATATGTAAATGACCTTGGTATTTCAGTGGAAGGTCAGGCGATGTACTAAACGATATCGGCAACATGCTGCAAGACCTGACGGACGAGTTAGACGCCATGCTCGATGCTGACCTTGAATGACCTTGAGTGCCCTTCAACGTGACCTTAACAATTGACCTGCAGATACGCAACACACAGGGTTCACCGCCGCCATAACGGAACGTGTGGTTGAAACAGAAATGAACCAATGAGGCCACAGAGGCCATTGGGCCTGACCTTCAAAACAGGCGAAGGAAATTGGTCGTGACCTTCAAAGCGAAGGTCATTGGTCGTGACCCCTTTAAAGGTGGAGATGTTCATTGTTTTGACCTCAAGAGAAGGTCATTGGTTATGACCCCTTTTGAGCTGGCGAAGTTCATGTTTTGACCTCAAGAGAAGGTCATTCGCTGTGACCATTAAGAGCTAGCGAGGGTCATTCGACGGAATCCTCTAAAAAAGGGTGTACACGTGCCTATTGAATTTCGCCTCGGGATAAAAGCTGTGAAGGGTTAAGTCTTCTTAACAAACAAGTTATATGAGGAAAAACGAGGAAAATCTAAGAACGCCATGAGATAAAACTGTTCTCTTGGTTGTTGCCATGAGTTACATTGCCATGCGTAACTTTTTGCCAATTTCGTTATATTTCGTGAGCATGTGTTCTTTATTTATTGAGTGCCGAACGGACGGTAAAATCAATTAGTTGTGTAAAAAAATTAAGAAGTTTTATAATTTTAATTTTTGTTATGTTTTAAGTGACCTTCACTTTTATTGTGACCTTGAAACTTGACCTTAGTTCGATGCACTCTTTGGGGGATCACTATGTGCAATAATCCAATAGGCGGTTGTGATACTTTTTAATTTAAGAGGTGAGATGTTTATAAAGCATCCATGGACAGACTGCAAATAATTGTTCATAATGATCATGTAGGATATTAGTGATATGTATTTATGTCATGATGTGTTATAGTATTTATGATACTAATGTGTTGAATAAAGGCTAAGAGGGCAAAACGTGACCCGACGTCACTAAATTGTTAGTGTTTTCGCTTATATCAATGTTTCTTCAACAACGTTGCGGAAAAATAGAGACACGTCGACACCAAGTCGCGACTAAATCCGACCTTTGTTACCACGTTTCTTCATCGTGGCTAAAATAACATAATGACCATATTTGAAACACTTAACACCATATCGGTTTTACTTGACAAAACAATAATTCATTCTAAACAATTATTTTATTATAAGTTATGTTTAAATACACTTAGCACGAGTCTGGCATATCTTACCTAATTTAAACAATGAAATTAAGTTCAAATTTTGATTTTGAGAAACGAAGTGTTCTGTGAACATTTGTAACAATTCGTAGGTCTATGAGAAATCAGCTATTGTCAAAACATAAATATATATATTTACGATTATAATCATATTCATTCAATACTGCATTTATTTAGTGGTCATGCAACTTGTGTGTAAAATAACAAAACCAGGCTGTTAATTATTCGAGCTTTTTAACAAAATATACGCGACGATTGATACCAATCTTGAATATAGCTACAATAATTCAGAAATATATGTTCAATTATATTTATTTCGATTAAATCATGATAAATAAGAAACCACCAATGAAAGGGTAAACAGTTATGGCATTGTTCAAATTTTCTGAGTTGCATCATATAAACATTGTATAGAAATATATGCGGTAAACAATTCCATTTTGATTTGTAGGACCTAATGATTAATATATTTATATAAAGCAGTATTGGTGAACAAGGAGGATTAAACGTCTATACAGCTGGTCTGTTCAACACTGAATCATCTAATAAAACCATAAAGGTACTATGGATCCAGAACTTTATAGTCTTATAGGCCAGACCATACACATTTAATGTGTTGCATAAAATAAATGATAACCAGCATTATGTGACAAAAAATGATTATTCTCAGGTTGACTTTTTAAAATCAAGAGCTAATCTATATCATATACAGCAAATTATTTTTATTTAAGACAGTTTTTTTTTTTGCTCCAGCCCCTTCCCCAGCCTCCCCCTATTCCTTCATTTAAAAGTACTTTATATTTTTCTCTTTTGCCAGCAATGTTAGTGGCATGTTAGTCGTGAAACTTCATGCATTTGAGTGTATTTTTGTATCACTTCGAAACTGTTAACGAATGAAATGTATTGTTCAAAAGAGTTGAAAGGATGAATATTGTAATGCTTATTTAAAGAATAAAGAAATGTTAAAATAGACTTGTTTCATTACTCATATTAATGGGCATGTACATATATATCTTTAATTGATTTGGATCTACAGGCCTTGGGTATATGTCCTTTAAGTTAGTGTGCGAGTTACTTCATAAAACTTACCCCTAAAGGTGAAAAGTTTAAAACAACCTCAAAATGGAAAATCGCCACCATACAAATTCTATCGCTTTACACAAAATAAAATATCGAAATTTATTTTCAATTGTTTATTTAGGAAAAAAACATTAAGCTTACACTATTTGATAAAGATAGTACAAACATATTATTATTGATGATTTGAGTGCAACATTCTTCCCCATCTCTCTTACGCGCGTGCAAATTTACAAGCTAAACAAAATTTCAATAATAGTGCCGTTAGTGTTATTTTTTTTCTAACTATTAATTTATTCAATTTGGCAAAACATGTACAAGGCACTGCCTTGAAAGGATAAGTTATTAGTCGGACTTATTTAAACGCCATTATTCATAAGGCTTACAAACGTTAACACTAAATGTTTTTTTTTAATGCTAAATTAAATCGACAAAATTTCACATTTTCCCCGAATAAGTAGTACAACACAACTCTTGAATACATAGTGTATACGAGTATTTTCCCCTCTTCACCAATATTAATTCATCTACATAACTCAGAATGTTAAGATATAATGTAATCACACCCACATAAAGCAGCCAAATGACCAGATTAATTGGGACAAATACATGTTGTGTTAGCATAATACAATATAACAAAAAATATTCGAAAAATGAAAAAAAAATGTCCCTACGATTTTCTACATTACAACACAATCCCTATTCCTACCCCGCCCTCTAAAGTTTCTTAATTAAAGTAACAGAAAAACACAACAAAACACTTTTGATCTATCACAGTTTGTTCAGTATAGACACATGCAGATTCTGGAACTTTATTAGCAAACCTTCTTACTTCTCAAATCTATTAACTTATAATGTCCAAGCTCAATATTCGTTAAAATGTTTTCACATTTATTATTGTTAAAAGTATTGTTTTTGATTCCAAATGTGAAAGTGTCAGAAAACTGCGGGATTATTTTAACCTAAACATTTTATTTCGATAAAGTTTGATCCCACATATACAGAAGGCAAAAGCAAAGGACTTTATGTATAATGTATTTAGATTCCCTTACTTATTTTTTTCCAAATTTTGTCTCTGATATAAATCTTACAT
This sequence comes from Hydroides elegans, assembly GCA_001703475.1. NCBI lineage: Eukaryota > Metazoa > Annelida > Polychaeta > Sabellida > Serpulidae > Hydroides > Hydroides elegans. The sequence goes on along the minus strand of LQRL01049692.1, from coordinate 2,678 downwards.
GTACGTCTAATTCTAAATATTCTATAAACACTTGCCACCCAATGTCAAAAAAATATATCAAACCATTTTCAATATCTGCTTTTGATTTGTTCATTAGCTTATTGCTATGATTACCGGATACATTTGAAAATTACAAATTGTATCAAAAAGGTAAAGAAAAGGTATCAAAACAAAAAACATAATATGACTAACTATTTAACCAAAATATATGCAAAATCGCAACCAAATCGCTTTATATGTTTCTATATCGCCTTTTTATTTTTTGATTATAATTGTTATGGGATTGTATCGCACTACTCCTCAAATGCTTTAATCCAAAAAAATGCTCGAATCAAATTGTTCCTTGCGTTACAAAAAAAAATGTATAAAATCAAATGACCCAATGAACACGAAGCTGATGCCCAGATAAATAAACCTATTTTCGAAATAATTTCTTCCAAAAGTCAAACATATTATACATAATCAAGCACAAAAGAAAACGAATGTATAGCATCCCTGATAGAAAACTCGAATGCAATTCGTATTTTATTTAAAGTAGTTCCATTAAATCACTGCGCGGCACTATCGTACATGGCCTGGATTTGTTCGGCAAAGTGCTTACGAAGCACAGGGCGCTTGGATTTGAAGGTGGGAGTGAGAAGGCCGTTCTCGACGGAAAATAGTTCCGGCTCCAGGTAGATATCCTTTGCCTGTGAAAAAAATAGATTAAGATGTGAAAATAGGTTACGATAATTAAATGCGAAAATAAATTTCGATTTGATATTTTGCTCTTACAGAAATAACGTGCATCATTATAGAGTTTGTCTTTCTTCAAGAATTCATCTCAGTGGTACATTTTATTAATACAATTTGTATTGTTTGCTTGACCTTGAAGCAAAACACTCTTTCCTCAATCAGTGAATAGGCTGTGTATTATAAATTTTATCTTAATTATAAAACATTAATATAACCCACTTAGCACATCTAGACGGCCCCACCCTGCCTCATCCATTCCCTCTGAATCCCAAGAATCAAATAGACTCCTATGATTTGGGAATAAGATTTATTGAAAAGAAATCTCCAGCCCCTCACCTGTTCGAATCCCTTCAATCCGGCCACCTTGCCGACCCTTGTCACGTCTCATGAATCATTCATCAACCCCTGATCCTCGCAAAACACTTAAACCCCCGAAATACAGTCAAATCCATCAACCCATGATTGTATACGCTAACCTGTTCGAATCCCTTCAATCCGGCCTCCTTGCCGACCTTTGTCACGTCGGCCAAGATCTCCTTCTTGAGCTGCGCCGAGCGACACAGTTGTTCCGGAGTGGAGCCGGTCATACCGTTACTCTTGGCCCAGCCGGGCAGCGCTTCGGGGTCGGGCACGATCACGGCGACGGCAAAGGACTGAAAATATGAAAACAAGATTGTCAAGGACATATAACCTGCTTTAGTGAATAGTATTACAATGCTCCTTAAGTGAAAGTTGATCTTAAACATAGTCCCCTGGTCCAGTCAGGGAGGGCTTGGGCTCGGCCATGATCACGGCTCCTGGACAAATGGAAGAAAATTGTGTAACGGAAACATGATATCTTGAAAGGCTTCCGCAAAAAAAACCGTGGGTTTATATGGTTCGTCATCCTGTGATATAATATATAATTAATTATATAACTTATCATCAAATTGATTCATCCTAGTACGATCTCAATAACCCTTGCATCGCGAAGGCGGCAATGGATATCGCATATCAATAAACGAAAGAGTGAGGTCTATAGATGGGTCTTGATTAGGTCATTATAATTTTGAAAGACAAACACGCATAGCCCAGTCGTATCCTTATAGGCCCTCTCTTGAATACACCGATCATGAGATACCTGTAAACTGCTTCCATCGACGAAAGCCTGTGCGACCAATCCACTTCGCGTGTAAATTTGTTCGATCTTTTCTGGAGCAAGATATTCTCCCTGGAAAGAAATACTATGTTACATATTATCATAGTATTCTAAAATGCATTACACTTATGCGAAATGAAAATCATGTTATTAAACAAGATCATATAAGATTATTTCATTTGAAATAAGTATTATTTAAAATATAATTTGATAACAGAAAATAAAAATCACAATCAAGTCAAATCCTGTGGCAGCCTATAATTGCAAAGTAAACCATTAACAATTGCGTTTAATGTTTAATTACAGTGCTTACCTGAGCAAGTTTGAAGATATGTTTCTTTCTGTCGATGATCTTAAGAGCACCAGTCTGAAAATACAAACATATTTTAATTTCCAACATGAATGTTTACATAACAATTTTCATTTATCTACGATGTACCACGTATTCTTGTTAAACATATAGATAGGTAGATTAAATAGTTCAACCCTTCCTTTACACGCACCATTTTTTAGGCCGTCATTTACCTTACCTTAATTTCCTGTCACTTTGTGAAAAAAAAAAACATTTTTTTTTGTGTGTTTTTTTTTTCTCACTCAGATGCTTCAAGTATTAAATACACATGTTCATTAAGCATATATTTGTGACGACGGCGTTTTTGTTGGTGTCAAAAATATACAAGTATTCAATTATACCGGTATTTATGGTTCACAGTATACAATTATAATTATCTTTAATGTTTCTTTTTTTCCTAATCACCCCCTTTCATTACCCACCATTCTTCCCTTATTCAATCCCAGCCCATAA
>LQRL01049684.1:18691-37797 GCA_001703475.1 Hydroides elegans | reverse complement strand
AATAATTTTGTTAAATGTTACACCACTTGACAATAGGGTTTGTCCATCGTGTCCCCTGGTTACAGACATACATGTATTTTGATTATTCCATTTACATAATGATATATTCATAACTTTGTGACGTAGTTTATCTACTTTGTTGTGTCAGCTGATATGCAGGACACTGGACCGTAAATCCTTATTTCTGAGGTCTAAGCTACGTTTCCATTTTACGTATTTTATGTCTTCATTTATCCTTATAGAAAGTACAAATTGATTAGCATGGACACACTCCTATCTAAAACTAAGATTATCTGTTTTGTAATATTTTGAGACGTTTGTCCCCGATAAACCCACAATGTTTACTGAGTCAATAGCGAAAGCTCGATGAATACTCAACACCTTCGGCGTTACGTTTACTCATATAACAAAAATAAAGTCCAGATTGACACCAACCCCGAAATGCTTGGATCTTATAATTTCATGGAATCTAAATATTATTGGTAGACTGCGATAATTGTTTCACAATCTGTATGATAAAAATAAAAATGTTCCCAATAATGCATTATGATAGTTAGATTACTATTTGTATTTTGTTTTAAACATACATCTTCGTAACATGTTTTCTGCGATATTATCATGTCCATTAGATGTTTGCTTTTTTCGATTTTTATAACCTGCTTATGCATTTAAGCAGAAGCGTGATAATAGCAAAAGAAGAAATATATATATATACATGTATATATAAAAAAGCGTCATTTCGGTATCTTATTACATCCAATTTCTTTGCCTTTATAATTGCTAGAACAAGCATTAGACAGATCACGAAAATCCCGTCGTCGTTTCTCCTTCAGTTCGAATCGCCAACAAAATATAGACCGAAAAACGCTTTATAATATACTCATTTGTCTATGCATAGGTTCTCCGTTTGTCAAACTCTTATAAAATGTAGCCGGTTCCTTAAAATTGAAAGAGTAATCCCCTATCTGGGTTTCGCATGGATATAAAATGATAATCTCGATGCTATGTGTCGCACTTATGGTCTGCTCTCCGTAAATTGAATAAGTTATACACTCGAAAGAGTTAGTTATCCTATATATTTTTTGTTTGTTCTGATTGAATGTTTTGTTACTTAAATAAATGGCGTCTTTGAAGATGTCTTGTAGCCAGTGCATCCTTTTTCCAATATTTAGCGGACTAACATAACTAGTTCTAGGACGTTTATCTCTAAACAAAAGTTGTATGGTGCTGCCAGTTCAGATAAATTATTTCAAATTTAGTTAAAAAAATATGGAATTAGTTGGGAATGTGTTTTTATGGATATCAATGAGAGAAACATATTTTGTTTCGATGTACATTTCTTCGTTTTGTATTCGTGTAAATAACCGATATTGGGATAAATATGACACAAGTAAAACAATTTAGGGTTTATAAGTTTGACTCAAATTGTATATTCAACATTTTAAACTTGCGATATAGCGCTCTAATCCTCTCGGTATCTTGCATTTATTGCACTACAGCTCAGAACTTTTCGGTTGTCCGCGGATTATTGGAAGCACGCGGCCACAGTTCGGTGAATGATTGCCCTCAGACAGAGCGTCGGTCGGCCCAACCGCGTTTTCTCGGCAGAGCAACAAACACAGCTTTAAATCATATTTTTGCTGAGCGCATTTATCAAGGGGTCGTCCTATACTCATCTTGTCTATGCATTCGGCTGCTAAGGGCCAATACATACATGTTCAGGTTACTCATTTTTTCGATTCGAGTCCGAACAACAAAAACAGCAGAATATTGCATAATTTTGTGTAAATATACACTTATTATTGTGTATAATGCTTTCTTTCTGATCGGAAAAAAATCGTTATATACAAATCACAGTGTCAGTGTTTCTAAACACAATCATATATATTATCAGATATTTTCACAGAATGATTAAGAAAAATACCAACAACCAACTGCTAAATAAAACAACAACCGAATCAATCAACACACAAAAAGTAAGTGTTGATGTCTCGAAGTATATAGATTTTCTCGTATTTATGCAAAAACCCTCGATTGTTATGAAATCCATCACTTTTGCCAAGCACTTTGCAATTAGTTTTAATTGTTTTACGGTAGGCCTCTTGTTCTCTTAGCTATCTATTGCCGTTTCAATGCCAGGTATTTAAATGTCAGGCGTGGAGGAGTTATTGCCCTGTTCAGCAACACCTCGCCCATCACCATTTGTGTCAATGGCGCGCGCTCCTCGCAAGACGGATGCCCGCTCTAAGTCAAAGGGTCCGCTGTAAGCTCTCAACTCTTAACCGCTACGTCTCATCACTGCTCTCGATTTTATGACAATTAAGTAAAACAAAAAGTGTTATTCATATGACATGGAGAGGAGGTTTTGCCATTTCACTTGATCTCTTTTCGTCGGCTGTTAACTTGGTTTGTTAAATAGTAGCTGTAGGTTGATTCTATAGTAAATTATAAGGAATGAATCCCCCATCTTTGGGCCTCGATTTCTTGGCTGTGAAGTGACTTGATACCAAAACGTGTTGCGCGCGTTAAAGAAATGAAGAAGGGTGTGTGTGCTTCATCGCGAGGCAGCTACATGACACCGTGTCAGAGACACCCCCGTCAGCAGCCGCCACACAGGACGACTGTCATCTTCCCTTTTAGCACGGTCTTTAGCATAAAACCATATAAAGTATGTAGCGAACTGCTATTTTGCGTATGTCATAGAAAAAAAGGTTCTGTCTCTATTATATTTGTATATGTCCAACACACACTTTTAGCCAGATCTCTATATCCTATGAGTCGGATCTGTTCGGTCATTTTGTTAGAAACCCAAAGAATTCGTAGGGTTGCCAAAATTAAACTTTTTGCTTGAAACTGGTCTGTAATATGTTTCTTCAATTGAACTTTCAAATCTAGACTTCTAATTGGTTCTTTTTTCGTTTCTCTCAAGTATTTTAATGGCATAGCATTGTTGCTTGTGAACATTGAAATCCTATTTATAGCCACAGTCTTTTGTGCTTTGTTGCAAAATGAGATTGCAAGATGGCTTTGACCTGTAACACGCGACTGCAAGGGTCGGTGTTACATAGATGTCACTGTGATGATACCCTTGGATCGGCAAAGCTGCTTTCTTTAGAGAGTTTGATCAACAATAGAACATCATATTGCTACCTGATAATAAGCATATCAACACATGATGCTAGTCGCATGGATCTTGAACACGCCACTGGCGACCAGAATTACCGGTAAATTCATATACCTGAATTGCATCATATCGGTAATAAATACTATCAAAATATAAATCTATGTGTGGGAAGTGTCGCATTTGAAAAAGCGTCTTACGATCGTGTGTGGATGCTGCTGTGGCATCAAGGGTCCCTTTAACCCATGCTGTCACCGTCGCATCGAGCGCACCTTTATTGAAATGACACAGGGGTGTAGCGACGAGAGTTGAAGACAAATTGTGGAATGCTAATTACACGCTATGTTAACCCTTGTGCCTTTTTTAGATGCTAATTAGACGTGGGGGGTTCAATTTAACGTGTGATTTGATAGAAGTTATTAGATGTTAATGTATCAATGTCTTGTTAGATAATATAGGCAATTGGTCCTCTCTCTCCATCCCCGACGTCATTTGGAAACTAGGTCGAGTTCATCTTTTAAAGGTTCTCCACTTTTGCAATGTGCTATTTCATTTCGTCAGTTGCATCGGAATATGAAGGATTTGTAATACGGAATTTTAAAGTCACGTTTATTATAGAAGAAAACCAACACCTAAACAATTATATTTTATAACATGAAAGTAACTGTTGTTCCTGAAATTCTTTACAAGGAAACAAAATAAACGTACCGTGGTATACAATTCTAAATGATCAACCCGATTAGCTGCTCCCAAAGTCAATTTATTGCAAATAGAAAACTGACAAATGTCGCAATAACTTGGGCCATCCAATATCCTCTCTTGTCTATTGTCAAGGGCACGCTGAGCACAAATGATGCTCACCAGTGCCTGAGACAATTCCGGGTTCTGGCCAAATTACTCATGCCCTGGAATGGGGTGGAACATTTTCATCAAAGGGACTAGTTGCACTTTTAGGGAAATATTTCTGCTGATCATCCCAGAATCGATGACTTCATGTTTTGGTTTAAGTTTTAATCAATGTTATTAGTTTGGGGTTTATTTTCATCCACATTACCCTCTGGAATATATATTTGGTAAGGGGCTACATTCATGCCCATTTGAATTGCTAATCTCATCGCTTGAAACGAAAGCTTTATTACATTGTTCCAATTAGCTTTGCAAAGTTACCAATTTGTTTCCATGGCATTTGCGATGCTAATATTTGTCGTTTGGTCTGGTTGGGAATGAAATTAGCAATACTTTTTCCTTTTCTATGGATTCATCCTATTCAGGATTATATTTTTAGTTCCAAGGTCAATCGTGCCAAATGATATTTTTTCACAAAACACGTAGTTCAGTTATCTAAGGAAAACCTCTTAAAGTTTGATGTAAACGATTGTGATGGTAACGATGACTGTTTTTTTTAAAGTTAATGGTTAAATTCATTTTACTTTTCAAATATGTTCTCATAACTCTCTTTTCTCAGTTCCCTAGTCAAAATGTTACAGTTGTTGATGCGATGCCAAATCATATCCCTAATGGAATCACAAGGGAGACTAGCAACATCATTACATGCTGCATGCAATCAGTTCCTATTCAGCTTAGATAGGGCCCTAAATTCGTACCAGTCAACATTTAGTGTTCCATGTTGTTATATCTGATCTACAGAACATGCCCAAACTGGGGAACATTTCACTGAAACATTTAATCTGCAAGGCAGATATGTGCCTTAAATAAAATGGATGATACGATGGATTTTAACTTATATGCCCATTGCCTCTATTTCGTTCCATTTCTCTTGCACTTTTATTTCACTTTTTGCCTCCTTCGCTGGGGAGCCTTCTGGCAGTTGTAGGATCCAGTTGGAGCGCATTTCGACCTTGCTTCGGACAGACGCGTTGATCGGTTAAGGCTAATTGCATGTTACACTCAGCATGGTAATTTGCGGCACAAAAACTGTGTCAAGACAACGCTGGCCTGAATTAGCGGTCAGCAATGGCAACTGGCCACTTTGTGAGTCTAAATCAGTCTCACAGGGTCTCACAGGCGAAGATAGGAAACTAGGCAGAATTGCATATAATACATTTTTTTAAAGATTTTGAATCCATCTTCGTTCAAATTAGTTGTATACTCAAAGAAAGGTATCACTTTCATTTGCGGTTACTATCTTCTTCTGTCTATGATCGCCGTTAACGATACGTCTCAGCCACGATCTAACACCGTTATTGTTAGCGTAATAGATACCTAGATGCTGCCTTAGATCTCCGTTCCAATGTACGCAGTTATGATGTGAGGTTGAGGTTCTGCAAAGTGGTTTGAACTACGATGATTCCGTGTGGCCTGGAGCAGCAGACTGGTGTCAACACTTTGCTTTTGTGTGTTATTATACTTGAGTAAGGCAAGCGTATATCAAAGACGGATGTATTGATAGCTAGGACTGCAGAATAATCATGAGTTGTTCATCTAAGCATTAGCAATCTGCTCCTCTTCAAAAGACGTAATATGACGCCTTATTGAGCTCTGAGGTCAAAGCAAACGAAACACACGGCTAATCGTAACCCCTGGATGGACTTCCAGGTCACCCCCAACAATGGCGTTACACATAGAGTCGTAGATGTACAGATATCACACGTACAACATCTATCATGTGGATCCGTATATTCTTAGTGGACTCTACCTATCTGACCTTTCTAGGATGAGATAATTGGCGATATAATCTGCCCAAAGATATCGTCCATTTATGATACATGACCGTATTTGTGCCAAGTAGGACATTAGAATGAATATGGATAATGGAGTAACCCTATTTAATATGCATTGTATAGCCTACATTTCCTGATCATTACAAATACTTACCTTGAATTGTTTTTAGCATAGCTTTAAATGTAGTTCGCACGCAAATTACCTATAAAAGGCCAAAACCTCTAATACTGGATACATGTTTAAATTTGACAAATCGCATCAAGCTAGTTTTCATGATATTGTTGACTTACTTTTAAAGGAACAATCAAGTTTTGTATTTTCGAAGATTTATTTCTAGTAGTTTCCTCCTTTTTAGATACACAATTGTTTGTCTAGTTTTTGCCTCTCAAAAGGGACTTTTATTGGCTTTTGGCTTATCTCATTCGGATCATCAAGTTCTTTAGGTCACGTAATTTGTCCTTAAGCGAACCATCGCTCATGATTCCATTGATAGTTCCGTGATAGCGGCGCGATAACCGAGGCAAAAAAGGCTTCTTGTGTTACAAGAACGCCAAGGGAAAGAGACTGCAAGAGCTGCTTTGGAAGAGCTTTAACAGATAGGAAATGAAAGGTAATTTTACAATGTATAGAATTAACAATAGAGTTAAACAATGGTGTTAACATAGTTCGATTACATCTTCATATCTGAAAAAAAAATGTACGATATAAGATAATTCTATGTTTGGTTTCTGGCTGGACATCTTTGATAAATGAGGGAAGGGAAGTGCACCAAACCTCAACTTCAGAATGTTTTATATTGTGCGGACATGGTTTAAAGGTCTAAAAACGTATCAGTCTGATGATTTTATGTTTTATCGGAGGGCATCTTCGTTATATATTTAGCTTATGAGAAGAAAGCGGCTTTCGCCGCAAAACTAAATCCAGATCGTTAATCATCGAAGCAGCTATAAAGAGCTAGTACTTATTTTGAACAATGGTACACGTTGATAAATTTCCCCATAATCAACATTTTTGTTTCTGTGAGAGTCTAAACAGATAAATGAGATATCACTCGTTATATATATTTCTCCCTCAGATTGTGACGTCAGCATAAAACATATATATTCAACTGCAATCGATGAAGGACATCAGCCTTCACTAGATGGTTTTTTTAAAGTGAACGTCTCTAAATATATCGTTGTCATTTGTCTTTATTTAGAGAGACCTCTAATCTAGACTGGGCACTATCGAGGGTTTCCAGTTTAATGAAGCAGAGAAGGTGATAATAAAAAGGGAAATATCTCATTTGTTGTTGGCACTCCTTTGGGGGAATCGATCTGGTGCCGAAAGTGGCGGAACTCCCATGATCGAGTCCGCCCTCAGAAAGTCGCCATATACACACGATAGACACGAGCTCGTGCATTTGGCCCTCTTTCGGTTTGCTTCTGGCCCCCTTTCGTTTTGCAGACACAATCACGTGATATGTTTGTTATGGATGCCCTCCTTGCGTCTACTGATGCCTCGTCTCCTGTTCGGCCTGTTCTGATCCGTGTCTTGACACCCGTTAATAGCTTTGTTTACTTCTCCAACGACTCTTCTCTTCTGCGAAGCATCCGGTTTCGCTCTTTACTATCTGCTCAAATAAATCGTTGATCACTTCTTCAGTCCGATTACTTTGTTTTATTGCTTTGCTCCGTCTATTTCTGGTTTGAAATTGCGTTGCAACTAGTCTGTTTAATAAGGTCGTGAAACGGTCCTAATTAAGAAGGGAATTCCAATGCTGTTTTCTGAACAGTTCAAGCAAAGCAATCTTGGTGAGAATAAGCGTAAGTCTGAAATTAAACTCAAATTTCAAGAATTGTATGTTAAAATTCCTACGACCAGTTCAAGCACATTAAAACTATACAAAGCCTTAATGGTATCAGTAAAACACATGTGGTCGGCTCATTTAGATAATAGCATAACAGTCGTCCAAAAATGTCACCTTTAGATAATGATGCACTAATTTAAACACATATCACTAAGTATGAGGATAAAAGGACATTCATGGAGCACAATGGAGATCATTTCAGCGACGTACGACAAAACGAAAGCGGTCCATAATGAGATAGGTTAATCATGGGGACCCTATGGCGAAAATGAAAGAAGATCACGGATATAGAAAGCCTCGTCTTAATATTTTGTAACAATGTAGCTACTTGTTACGATGGAACATGCTGAGAGTTCTACATTTATACATTTTGCCATTGCAAATATATATTGTTGTTGTCTTGCAATTCGTTTGTAAATTTCACAATGTCTTCGGTGAATTTTCGCCATTTTATGCAAATCACTTCTTTTGATATTCTTAATAAAGCAGTCCCAATATTATAAACTATTGGTTAACGAAAAGAGCTGTCATTGCGTAATCGTGACTTGCTTAGCGGATAAAAAGACCAGATTGTTCTCATGCAACTCATTCAGCGACATCCTCTTGCTTCATGTGAAATGGTTTTAGGGATCTAGTAACCTTAAGAGTTCTACATGTTTAATTCGGCTACCGCCCAAAGTGCTCTCTTTTCTCGGATCTGTCTTGCGGTATCGTTACAAACAGGAAGACATTTGAACAATCTGTGTTACATATGTTTTGCTCGAGACACCTTAACTTACACCTTCATATTTTTCTGTGTTCAGGTTTCGACAAGTTAAGATAACGCCAAGGTATGAGACCCAGCATAATGTAAAAGACGAGTCTCGTTATTCCTTTAGTCTATGTTTGACATTGACAACTCTTTACGACGTGCTGCCTTCGCTTGCTGCAATGGCTGCTCCCCACACACGCCTCAGTGCCGACGCTGTCTCTGTCGGGATCTTCCGCCAGTGCATCCAGGTCCGTTCTGGCCCGCTGCCAAGCCAGAGAAGAGGAGCAAGCGCTCATCATCCTGAAACGAGAGTCTGCCTTCGAAAGGGGAGTCTGATGGCTTTTCCGTGTTGCTGCTTTTTTTGCTTGGCGCTGTAAGCGTCATCAACTCGAAATCGCGCCGATAAAGTCATGGCGCGGTGAGATCTCTTCCGAGATCTTGTATAACAGACAATTTGTCTACTCGAGTGCAGATAACGATGCTTTTACCGACATTGTCTTTTTCTTCACCCCTCGTTTTCCTTCTCTTTTATGATCCCTATTTTTTTCTGCTCTAGTTTTAACTAAGTTTGTGTCTGTTGGTGTCTTAGTTTTAAAATAGACATACTGTTTGAGTACAAGCGTGGTGTCTATATGCAAGACCATCGCGTGATTTTACTCAACAGTTTTCCAAGCATTGTCATACAATAATATCTTAGAGCTGTTTTGTGACTAAACATTAGAATATAATCCTAAATCGATCTTTTATTCCTTTCCTAATAAAGATATACCATAGAAAACCGCGTCCAATTCGAGGTTTTTAGTTGTTTTATTATATATTATATATTCTGTAGAAAATAATTTGATTACATTTGTAAAAATGAATGAATGAAAAAGCACCATTTTAAAAGGGGGTCTGTAGCCGGCGGGCATAAGCGATATATTATAGGAGATACCATAAAGTGTATCGGGTACATCCCGCTTTTTTTGACACATAGTCTTCTTTTTTCAACAGCTTCTACTGTCGTCAGGTGTTGAAGTCATTCAGAATTTAAGCCCTCACTTCAGATTCATGTTAGATATGGCGGTTTATGTTTCAGTTTTAGGGTTTTCATAGCAAATGTAGTGTATGCGTTATTATACGGATTAAATGTTGGCATGTATGATATATGTCGATAATACCTTGTTTGTGATACTGTTTTTTAAAAATCAGTTGCTTACTTTTAAAAACCCGCATATTATTCAGGATTTCCTCCACGTTGCTTTCGAATAAGTTAAAACTTTATTAAAAAACGCAATTAATTCTCCATATTTTAGCTATATAGTGTTACAGAATATATTGTGTGATTGATATAAATGGCTGAAGAAACTTTCATTTCGGTGTGATTAAATTACCTATTGTGCGCTTTTGGGGTTATTTGATTCTTTGCGGCAGTAGATGCAATACGAAAGGCAATTACATTTGTATGTAAGATTTTAATAGCTCTAGGATTTCAGGGGAATAATGTGTCGATTATGAAAATGCGCCAGAACTGTGTTTGTTTTTAGAACCCTTAACCTTGCCTTCCCTTTATAGATTCTACCTTGGAATATGAACAACAATTATTATGTCAATATTTTAGGTGGCAAATATACCATATCATCATTTTTGAAATTTAATAATATTAGTGCTTTATGCAAAATATAAATTTTAATTAATTGCTTTGTATGACAGTAAAATATGGGACAGTATTCATATTGAGTCATATGATACATATAAACTTCGCTCCCTGTGAAAGACCTTTTTCCGCACGGAAAACGTCACACGGGAACCACCTGACGTCGCTGAATGCGTTGTTACGTGACAAAGAAGACTGAAGCACCCTAGTGGCGTTCCTCAATACAATGTGACCACTGTTTAACCCAACCATGGCCCTTATTGATAAAAATGCACTTTTAAATGGGATGAGGATTTGAATTACACAATTGCACAAAATAAACGCTATTTTTCCATGGATGTATTGTTTGCTATAAGTGTACATGTCTGTGTGTTTATTCTATCGGAGAGTTCAACCTCGTACAACATGGTTTGTGGAGACTTTCTCCTTTGATACATCTAGGACGAACCTCTATTCGACAAAACTCACGACGCCATCTTTTAAAAATTAGTTAAGTGGTACACAGAGAGAATTAAATAGGCTACCCCAAATATTGCAATCTGTGCTTCTTTCGTGTTTGCGTCCTCAACATTATCGGTTGGAGCATTGTTTCAATGAACAAATTGCGAAAAAAATTTCTTTAGAAAATGTATATATATATTATTTGGCTTTGGTGCTACTGTTAAAATGGATTCCGTGAAGAAGATATTCAAATACACCGTAACTTTGCTGGAACTGCTTTGCTCTTATGACTTCACATTTTTTCCCCCCCGAAAATTACATAAAATGAAGTTGTTTTGATTTGAGATTTGTCCAAATCTGACTCATTTTGAAAAATAAATGTGGTTTTAAAGTGGTGTTTGCATTAAACCATTGCTTGAGTCTCATGAGACTTTAAAAGAATATTTTTGATTTTAGCACAAAAAAGTGAAATGAAACATTTGATGTTTAGTTCCTTGTTGATTCAAATCTATTTTACCCAAGGAATTAATTTAACAGTAGATTCAATGTATTTATGCGAATGGCATTGAAAATTGAAAAACAGCCTAAGAAAACATGCCATCTGCCCGTCAGAAAAAGTGGGTTTTCCAAAGAATTATGAGATATTTTTCGTAACAGTTACGAACGATGTGACATTATTGAGAAAACGGCATACAGGACTTAAAAAGAAGACGACTCATTCTCTCTTGTTCACTTTCACATACAAGAAGTAATGGAATGTCTTCTTTTGCTGCCAAACACGGACTTGTACCTTTTCATGCTTTGCAATTTATAGGAATTATGATGGTTTATATTTTGAAACCAGGTATATTACTAATATTTAGCTATATCACATGTCAACGTGATGTGTTAAAACATATAATTTCAATATAGTGGGTAATGAGTCTATAAATAACTCATTAACGTTTAATATAATGTGAATTAAAGATATATATAGTTAGTTATGTACCGGTTTATTAAATATATTAGGTAAAAGCAATTAAAACGAGCGGTATATAAGTCACATCACATAAAATAACACTTGTTAACTCCCATGGCTTCTTTACAAAATGCAAAAAAAATTAAGATGCAATTGTGAAAGAGAAACAAGAGTTCACCCTGGAAATAAATCAAGCGTTAAATATGGGATACTTGTAGTTTGAACTAAATTCAGTCCGATTTCATTTCCTTACACCTTTCATGGTCTTTATAAAAATATAATTATTTCGAACTTAAGCAAAACATTATAAAATATAGGTCTCCAAGTTCGAAATTTCTTAAAGCGGACATGTTTGTTTGATTTAGGTTTCGATGCGTAAGCGAATATACAAAATTGTTGTCTTAAATGTTTATCTTTTCTCGAAATTGCCCAATTTATATGTCATTTAAACAAGTATTTATCTCTTAATTCAGATAGGTTAGTGCCATCAAGTTACGTTGGATTAACTATCCAAATCATGTTGAATAAGGCGTCGCTATTTTCGAGTCGTTGGATTTATGTCATTTAATGTCTTCTGACGCAGTTTGCAAATTAATGCCTGTACGAATTACACTCGATCCTTTAACTTCCACACTTAAACTGCCACTTTTGCAAAGGGGATTTAAATGAAAGTTAAGATATAAATTATATGTTTTACTTTGGCTTAAACTTCAATGAATAAGAACTGTTGCAGGGTAAAAAACGAAGAGCCAAAAAACATGAATGGGATAATACAGGGAGATGTGTGTATGTGTGCTAGGGGTTCTAGCGGGTTTGTGTATGATATGGCTTGATGATAACGATTAGGTTACCCTTGTATAAAGGTGTACTATGTGAAGTGAACGATAATTGGCGAATTTAATGCATCCTGCAACGCTTGTGTGAATGAAAATATTAAAGTTCGGCAATCAGTCATGTATTTGAATCTACAATAGCTTATACGTGTAGATTTAGTTAAAAATATGGTACATTTGTATTATTGTATTATTATAACAGATGATATCCGATTTTCATGTTTAGTTGTCGTTGGTTGTTAAGATTTGTCCGTTTCAAACAGTGCGTTGTTTCAAACATTAATCGCATCAATAGCCGGATCATCATACAAGGTGGCTATAATAAATTATACTTGTATAATTATATGCAACTGTTATTAAACAAAAACGCCTTTTTTTTCTTCCGGGGCTCATTTGATTTCATTGTTTTCCTGGTATTGTCTCAATTTCCTGTTTAATAAATTGAATATAAATAAATCAATTGCTTGCTGAGTCATTAATATTCCGTATTGCATGACCAGAAAATATTGGTTTAGTCTGAGTAAACAGGCAGCTGATATTTCCGGTCATCTTCATTCTTGCACTAAGGCATACTTTCGTCTGCAACACGTTTTCCCGGTTCCTGGTGTTTGGTCACCAAAATAACCCATCTTCTTACTCATTGTGTAAACACGGGTGACAAAAATAATATAATGGTTAAAGTTGGGGTGGAATCAATGTATTGATATAGAGTTAAAACCCAGGGAAATTTGCACGCGGATATGTGCATAGGAAGACAGAAAGACTGTTTTGTTTATTGCAATGTCACCCAAAAGCAAAAAATAGTTAAGTTTAAAAAATATTATCTAAATTATCATTTTTCATATGCTGATACTAGACCCATTTGTGTCTTGTTTGACGACATAGTTTAGATGCCATTCCTATGAATACATGTTGTCATATTACAACACAGAACCAACAACATCTGCTCGTATCCCTGCAGCCTTGGGTTACTCACCGTGAAGCAACACAACACGGGCCACAAGTTGCCTAATGAAGCCCAAAGCGCCCTCGGGCAATCGCCCTCCTGTCAATATTATCTCTCCTCCCTGGCCATATTTACCCAGATTCTGCTGCGCGTGCGATGGAATGAGATAGGGGTGACAACCAAAGTAAATATGGTGAAGCGGAATTTCTTCCGCTTTTATTTTCCTGTTCAATATTTGTCTAATCGACCCGATTGAGCGCTGTCGCATACCAAACTGGTGACGATGCGTTTTATTTGTGACGTCACTAAATGATGAGTGCAATCAAGGGCGTTTGTCCTTCGATCAGGAATAGTTTTCAAGTGCGACTGATAGAAAAATGTATGATCTATTCTTATTATGAGTGCACGATTGTTTTATTATTATCATAAGTGTGACACTGTGTTTAAGTGTGATTATTTATATGTTCCTTGATTGTAATCAGCACATCTAGGCACCATTTTTGGACTAGGCCTCACAACATGCTGACGTTTGCATATGATAATAATATTTGTGATTTATATCTTCAAATTTATTCGTTTAAAGTGGCCTATTATAGACGTTTACACTCGCGCACTCCGATACACACTTGACTTGGCAGATCGTTAGGATCCTACCACACGCAACTGGAATCAAGAGCTACTTATTATACTCCCAATCCATCAGCATCATATTTCCATATGTTTACTCTTTACACCCTCCTTCTTCTTGTTCATTACGATTCGCTTACTTCATACATTCTTATCCAGTTTCTGGGTCCTCGCGGCGATTGCGTGGGATCACTATGTAATTAATGCATAGTTCTGATGGATAATAAAACAACAAATCATTTCCATTATTGATATTCTTATTTCGATTGCACAAATAAATCTTTTCAAATATATGACAAACTTCAGAATTGTTGACAAGGACATATTTAGAGCATTTGATCTTTCTTATATGACACACATTTAACAGCGGAGGTGTGGGGGTTGGCATGAAGAGATTTGGAGAGAAAGATAAAGTTTAAGACACTTGTTCCTTGGTTAATTTTGTAACAATTATTTACCAATCTGCTCGAAAACCCCATATTTTGCATTGAGTGCAATACACTTTAGTACTGCACTCTTAAGTAGCCAGCATAATCTGTAACTTTACTGAGGAAAATGGGTTTTCTAAGTTTAGTATTTATGTAACTCGTTAGCGACATTCTTAGAATCATGATCTTGAAAAAGCCCAGCTATATTCCCCATTCCTGCGATTCCCGCCCACGTGGTCTGATTCACACACTCTCGGTCGGTCCGCCGCCGGTGGCGCTGAGGCAATATTGACCAAACCCTTCACGACGGCGTCGATCCCGCCCACGCGTCATCACTTTGTGTGCACTCGCCATGACAACGAGCACCGCCGCGGTACACAGCGCACTTCATCCCGCTCAGTGCTCGGCAAACAGCATCGCCACCACTGCGGCGCCAGTGGTCTGTTGTTTTGCTTGTCCAGGGTGTCACCTAAATGCCCATTTATTTGTCTCTTCCGCGGCGGCGCTCACACCCCGTGACGGAAATCGGTTTCCAGGGCTCATGTCGAGTAGTATTTTGCGTGTCTTCGGTTTTGTGTTTGAGCTGGTGGGCGAAAAGTGTGGATTTTTCCTGTGATTAAGTATTAGTGATCACGTACCTTGCAATTGTATTGCTTTCTTTCTCGGTATTGCTAAGTAAATTTACTTTTAGTCACAAAGTAACTTCTAACTGTTAATTGCGTCTTATTCATATTTCTAATTTTTTGGGAAAAATGTCAGAGAATGTCACTTCAATTGTAATAATATTATTGGTCACTCCTTTGGTTCGAAACGGAAGTGAACGGTACCCTGGTACAAATGTCGGCTCCTCATTATGATGACTGCAAGAAGTAGAAAAATAGTGCCTTGTCTTATTAGCGGTGAGTTTACTGGCTTATTAGCAGTGAGTGTCATATTCACTGCTATTATTAAATACTTTATAGTATATTCTACTTCTATTGTAATGTTAACATGATAGGTCGCATTTGCTGGTATTGCATTTGCTGTCAGTGATCATAGGGCGATTGTATTTAACGGATCTCAGGCACATTATTTACGGAGAAGTGAGGGCTTTGAGTGCCTGGACGAGAAAAAAGAATCGTCATTTTTATGTTCCATGTTTCACTTCAGTTGTGACACTAATAATCCACGTGAGTCATCCGCTGAGTGTCTCTTGGAACCGGCGACAGGTAGAAATATTGCCGGTTTGTCTACTTGTCCATAGTTAAGTCCCTTACTGTCTATTGTTTGAAACTATATATACCGGTAAGCTGCAAATTACCTCTGATTACATGTATTTGAAATCAATGAGTCGTTCTGGTTAATCAGATAATTTTTAAATGAAAAATAGGACCAATTACTGAGATAATTGTCATGACTCAAAACATCACGAGCAAACATTTTTTTTGCAACCGTGGTATCCGGGCGTTTTGGATCTGTGCTTAGCCAATAGACGCAGGTGCGGAATTATTGATATGTTAGCTGATATCAATTATTGTTCTGTTCCTGTCAGGACCCCCGCCAAACTACAGCGTGAAGCTGGTGTAAAAAATATGAAGAAGCGAATAACAGTACAAGTAATTTTGTTAGCGAAAAGCGGTTTAGCAATAATATATTTAAAGACAGTTTAAGCCAAAAGAAATGTATGCAAAACATGATTTATAAGTTAGAAACCATTTAAGATCTTATCGTAATTAGAAATGGCGTTGACATCTAACCTATAGGAATGCCTTGTCATTCAAATATCTAATTTAGTCAGCAATTAGTGAGATTTACGGAAGTAAAACTCGGGCAAGGTCTATGAATGTTATGAGGATGGGAAAACGGACACATGTTTCATCGAATAGTTCAGATAAAAACGTTAATGTGTGGGCGTTTGTCGGGGTTACAACGTCCCTGCGACTCTTGCAAGAATGTGTCCATTGCCCGTAATGGAAGCTAAAAATAGGACACGATAAATAATTGGAAATAACAATGACAATGCATTATTTATAGCCATTAGTGCAATTTACTCCTTTTTGAATATTGGGTATACTGAATATGGTCAAATTCGATATATGTCTTGTAGCTGTAGCGGCGTTGTCTCCAATCTATTCATTCGATAGCATTTCATTTCGACTTGAGAGGCATTAAGGGAGTTGGTTGATGGTGGAGGGGTTGATAGGTCGGCGCGATAATGTATTCGTAGCAAGGACATTCTCCGCATATATTTGTGACGCAAGCAACGCCAAGGGACGACTGGGGAATCCACAGCACCCTGTGTGCCTATGGACTCCCGCATCACCAACGACACTCTGAACGATGCATTATTGATGCTATATTATTCGGCCCCTTTTAAGGGAAATTGGTTTGGGGTGATTGACAGAATTTTCGATGAAGCATCAGATCTGTTGTACTCCTCTCGCTTTGGCTGTGAGATTCGCCACGAGGTTTGATGTCACTTGGCATTAATTGCGCTGTCCTAGAACTGAAGCTTGATATATTTGCCTGGGACGCGGCCTGTCCAGTTGCATTAATGCTCCTCATAAATCATTCATAACCTGAGTAATGGTTTTATTATTCGATTGTTATTGTTAAACTTACTTATACTGTATTGGGTGGGAACTTTTGATGATCATTCTGTTGGTGGTGATGGGTATGAAATATTGCCTCATTTCATAAATATTTGCCTCATTTTCAAAATTAAGTTTTATATTTGTACATTTATTTTCTTCGCCTATTCAAAAGCCCTTTGCCATTTGTGTGTTTGCAGGGGAGTGAGCAAGTTTCGCATCCGCAAGACGAACGTGGGTCACTCGGGGCGATACCAATGCATCGTGAAGAACGCACTGGGCGAACGCGTATACCAGGAGTCCAAAGTCACCGTACAGTCAGGTAAGGGCCCCTTTGCTTAATTCGCGGAATATGAGAGGTTAGCATCTTTGAGATGATTAAATATAATGCAATGATGAACAAATTATATACATAAATGTTTATATATTGAGAAACAATATTATTGTTTCTGTTTGATTGTTTTCTTTCAATTGTTTATCACTAATATTAATTTGCTAATTAATGTTTTCCTAATTTCTATGTTGACAAAATTGCTCATTTTATAAATGAAATTGCCTGCGTTATTTAACCATGATTACTGTTTCATTGTTTGAATATTAACAACCCTAATCAAGTAGTTAACACCTTACCATGTTATTATTAACTGAATACACAGAGTGCATGCATATTTATGTTTGGAGATTATAAGCAAATCAACTTGAAGGTTTAGAGTCGTTTTCATCCACGACTGTTCTTTCTAGCTTTCGATCACACGCTTTTATCGCCGTTGGTTTACACAGGGACGTTGATCAGCAGAAGCGGAATTGCGCCAATTTCCTGACGAATAATGAAATATTGATAGTCTGGACTCAGTTGTGAATTGACCCGGCCATAGAAATGATTGAATATTGAATATTTTCACCTAGTTCATTTATGATCACACGTTGTGGTAATTGGATTTCATTGTCTTGTCCTGTTACAGGTCGCCAAAGGGTTTGCTTGTATTGCTTTCTTCAATTTTTTATTAGTACTTATTCTGAAACCATTCGGTTCTTCTAATGAGACACAAGCCACAGTTATCTTACAATGGGTGATTTTTTCCTACCTCATCCATTCACTACATTTAAACTATATGTTTAATCTTTCAACCGCAAGTAGAACTAAATCACAAATATTTTCAAAACATATGATCTTAATACAACAATTAACACCAGGGTTTTCATTACAGTCACTTTTTGTTTTCTTTTAACACATACCAATCATAAGCGGCCGTAAATGTATCGAACGCAATAAAAATTAACGACGTATTTTGATATAGTGTTTCAAGCATAAAAGCGTGTATGTATTAAACCTGACTCTGTGACCTCCAGACTCCGAACTCGGTCCCCGTTTATCGCAACAGTACCCGCTCTACCTCTTATTAGGACGTGATTTGGCGAGAATTGCACGAGATTGTGTCACCAATTAGCAATACATAATATCTTGCTGCACGCTCTTTAATATATGCTTTATTTGATACAATAATACACTCCGAGGCTACCATCATACCCATTGCAGCGAAGGGATAGAAAGAAAAGGATTCGAATAAAACTAGACCGCTTCAGACTGATTGAGCGTGCCAAAAAGCAACTTAAGTCATTTTATAGCCGCTGGCAATATTTTAGTCATTGCACTTGCATACTTTTTGATTCGATTATTTCGAGTAGGTCTATCATAATTACATTTAAGTTTTCCACACACTCGCCTTTTTTAGGTTCTTGCTTTTTGGTTTCGAGACCAGCTCCCGGTCCCTCGATGAAAATGCGGCTTTTGATAGAAATGGATTGAAAGCGATGACATATTGTTTGGAATTGTTCAAGGACGATTGTAGTAGCAAACATGTGTGTTTACCCATATTATATCTCCAGAAAGTGGCATCAAATACTATAACTTATATAAACATGGATTATAACCTGATAGGTTTAAAAAGGTGTAAAATGCCAGGATCCGCATCGTATTCGCATGTTGGGTACAATTAATTCATGAATCCTAGAAGAATCTTTTTGCCAAAAATGTAATACAATTGAAGATCCTCTGATCCTCTGATCTCTCTGATCTCTCTTAATATTTATACATTAACATACGTCCCCATCTCTGCTTCTTATGTTTGTGCTTTTATATATTTTTTCGTTTCAATTTTTTCCCAAACTGAACAACGCAGGAAAATATTGGCTTTGAGTGATGTGACATTCGTACCTTTTTGCGACATTGCACCACGAATGTAAAAGACATTATTTTGTAAGGA
>LQRL01049684.1:0-13409 GCA_001703475.1 Hydroides elegans | reverse complement strand
TTGTTCTTTAGTGAATGAAAATCAGTTGCTCAAATGTATATTTACTCAGGATCACGTCATTGTATAAGTATAACTATTCCAACTTCTTTAATTTCTGAGTATTTTAGAGTATAGGAAGGGTGCATCACAACCTATATAATTTATTTAATAAATAAATAATGATAATAATAACAATCTCATAGAATAACCCGTAACAAAAATGGCATCGAAATATATAAATAAGGGATGTGATATAAGCAATAAAATTAAAAGATTTTTTTTTACATTGATGATATTACATTTTCGACGTTTATTTAGTGAAATTAAACATTGCACAGTTCTTTAAATTGCCATTTGTTTGGATAGAACGCATGAAAAAGGATACATTAAAATAGTATAGTTTAAATGTGGAACTATTTCAATAACGGGGCAAAAGATAATCTGAAACCCATATACAAATGATACATTGTTTCTCAGGTTTGGCACGAGTATAAAGATGCGCATATGAAAAGTGCTTAGTTGTATTGTTGCTGCTTTTCCATTTTGCTAAGTATCTCATCTTTCAATAAATGTAAGCCTGATTTAAGCTCTAAGGAGATTGTGACATATATTTGTGAGACATTTTCGGTTTAATTAATAACAATGGCTAATAAAAAGAAACAGCGCAGAAATCGTAAGAGAAAAAAGTCACAAGAAAAGAAAGGTTTGTATTTTAATACTTAAAAATTTATAAGATTATATAATTAGCTTGCTACCATAACTAAACAATACCATCATATCGACGGGGTATAAAATCGGCGAATAGCGTTTTATATATCTATTCAAAGTAAAAAATAAAAGTAAAATTTACATTTCACTTATAATGTGGTACCAAATCGTGCTCGAATTTGATTCTACTTCATTTATTGTTTTCTTTCATGTCTGTCTGGATATGAAAATTCACGGGTTCAATTAAACGCATTGGTAATGCGACAGACTACTTTACTATGCATTTAGTTCTTTTTCCGATCAACTCTAGCTGCCTAATACACATGAGAGGACACTAATAATTAACAACAATTAATCACGTACACAACAATGTTGATGTTTAGCGGAACGAGTGTTGATTTGTGAAAATAACACCAATAACTTGTAACAATACAATGAAAACCCAATCGAAATATAACAAAAATATAACCTCCGGTAAGCTTACGGGTAGTTGACATTACAGCGGTTCCTTTACTTCGACTTGCAAGCAAAAAAATACAAGTTAAGCAGGCTTATGACACCTTTGGAGGCCGCTTAATCTAGCGCGATAGGCCGTGGCGAGTCTAAGGCGGCAAGAGCGTCGTTGGATTGCAAGGGACCTCCTTGCGCGTTTAAATCTCCTCTCAATCCGCCCTCCACTCGATTTGCGGATCTTTTTGCTCGGCTGTTGCGTCGCGCTTTTGTGTGAATCGACTGGCGGAGACCCCCTCGATGGATCTCGAGCGGCATGGTGTCATTTAGAGAAGCGAGTGGTTCTTATTGTCATGTTGTTGCTTCTTGGTATTTGGCCTTTGTTGAGATCCTTGGGATACTATTATATTGGCGGATATGAAAGAAACAACACGAAACACAGTCAGTAACCATCATGTCCTTAGCCGCTTTGGTGTCATATGAAGTTAACCCCTCTGTTTATTCTGGCTGTAAAAATAAAATGATCATTCGTATTATTTAAATACAATAGTGTTTTCTGACTCTTCGTTACATGCACCGGTATATTCAAAGCCAAAAAGTGCAGTAAGTTTACGGTTAACTTATTTACTTCTTAACTCCAGATTATTTACAACTTAGTACCTCTTAACAAGCTAACCACAACAATTAATTATTAGTACACAAGCATACATAACTTCACGCCTACGAAAGCTTAGCCCATTTATTTTGGAATACACGGAAAGAGAAGGAACTATATTGCGTTGGTTGAACGACCCTCGTGTATCATCATGTGTTACTGCGCGGTGGCGTTAATGGAGCACCGTCTGGGCCGCCCTACTTTGCCGTTATCTTAACTGGCTTCGTAAATCGGTCTCTATTGTTCCTTCCGCGTTCGGTGTAATCTTCACTTTTGTATTCCTCCGCCTCTACATCGATTCCATATCTTGTCACAATAAGTCTATGTCAATGAGCGCTGGTCATAAATAGGCTCGAAAACTAGTAGTTTTTGTTTCCGTTTTAATTTCTAAACGGTGTCTATAGTTTTATTTATTTTCAAATGTACCGAGTTAATTTTTATGTAACCATTGGTTTAGTGCCAGATGTACTGAAAGGATATATAATTAGACTTTGAAATTGCTTTTTACCACTAGTTGACTTCTTATAACTTTGTGGAATTGAAATAATAAAGTTTGATTTCCTCTCACTCATTAAAGAGAATGAGATCAAATTGCTGACAGCTAACGCGATATCTTAATCTAAAGTAAAAACGGGTGCGCATCTTAACGTTTTTCGCGCTTATCGAAACAAAAAGTGGATTTGTGGTGTAACCGTATATGAATTGATGGAGATGTTGCCTTGTAATCTGTGAAATCGAAAGCCGAGGCATCACAACAAGCGATGCTATCTCCCTGTAGCAGAAGCAGCAACATCTTCACCTGCTAGATGGGGTGTGATCGGGTACACAATGCTTTATCGCTGTCACCATCGTCAACCCTGTGTGGGGTGGCTTTGACATAGAGCTTGTCTTACATGCGGCTTATCCCTTCAGCTGTAAGGTTGACAGGTTTAGGGGTTGACAAACATGTGGTATTAGATAATTATGGGGAGCTCATATAAATCAACGTTCCCAGATATATTAAAGCTACCATATCAAGCGATTTGTTTTTGTGTTTACCTATTCCAATTCGATGCAGAGTAAATAAGATGCCATCCCCCCTTTTACAACGATTTAGGAATTCAAGAAGGGCCTACTGTCCTTAAGCATTTGGCGGTGATAGTGCGGCGCGGCATCAGGCAAGATTATGTTTCGTATGCAACACTTCTGCTCTAAGATAAGATCTGGTGATTGCAAACCGAGCCTCCTATCAAAATTCCTCTGTTACAAACCCCATAATTGAAGAGCGTTAGGACACAGCGCACGTTTGTTTCGGACGAGATTCCATGACTGACGCTCGTCGCAGCGCAAGGGGCTGGTTTGTCAAGTGTTTACACTTTCGCTGCTACCTTTGTGGCTCTTGCTTTGACATTGCGTTGACTTTTTCCCGTTGCGCACACAAAAGTCAGTGAAATTATTTGAAATAATTGAAATCAGCATTGACATGCGATCGCTGAAGAAGATACACATCATCGATGTATAATGCGCTTACTGTCTTGTTTGTTTATTCGATAAACATGTTGGGTCGAGTTTTTGTAACTCTTGAACCTGTTCAAAGTTGAGGATACAGTTGACAGTTAAGGTTCTATTTCCATCCTCCACATATTTTGTATTTTTATAATCTCACGCACTGTGCTTGGCAAGGCGGCATGTTCATTTTTGTTGTGTATGCTTTAAACATAAGCCGTAAAAGGAAATTCAGAATATACGGTATAAATAACAGTAATTAATAAGTATATACAAATAAGATAAATATACATATGTATATGCGAGATTTATCATAATTCATATACATTGTATTATAAACGAGCTTGTAATCGAGGTTCCGTCATCGCCACAAGCCTTTTCTCTCTTGATTCACTTTATAAACTAATACGTGTGTAGATATCGTGCTAGCTTTGAAAAAGGTGCGTATTGACGTCATAACGAATAGAAGCAATGCGGAAGAGCTGTGTGTTGTCAGACGCTCAGCAAGCGGTACGACGTGCTAGTAGTTCCGGCGTTATTTTGCCGAGCTGCTTTCTTGTAAACGTCTCTGACCTTTACCTGAGAGACGCAACGTCTTTGCAAGATGGAATACCGATTATGTTTGTTTCTTAGTTGAATTTATTCCTACTCAAACGATAGTAGCTTTCGGATGGACGTAGGATGGGGATGGGGACATAAGGTTCGAACGGTAGTTAGGCTATTATTTATGTTTTTTTTCGGTGATTAGAAGCGTATGTGTATATCATTAGATATCATGTGCCGTAATAATCCGTCTATTAATAGTATATTTTATTAGCCATGCTGAGGTTTATATATCGATCCTGATGATTTATATGGTCCTTTTTCTATTTATATACTATAGTATTTTCTTTAGGATAATTTAATATTTCTTTCTTAAGTTTTTGCAGAATAATATAAATTGATGCTTTGAATGGGTGGCCTATATGTACCATGTGACGTCACTTTTCGTACAAAACACATTAATTTGAGTATCTTATGGAAGGAAGCAACGATAAACCATCACTCTTAAATTATGTGTTTGTTATTTTGCCTGACCTTTTGATGGGTTGGTTATTTCCCATTGCGCGTTGCATCTCCTAAGATTTACCGACATGGACTTGTTCGCCCGCCCGCGCATTTGCATTCAACGCACATCGTCAAAATAAACAACAACAAAAAAATAGAATTTTACAAAAATAGAGTTTATTCTTCCTTCCGGTCTAGGCTCCTTTTGTATACAAAATTTCGCTGTTGTCAGTCAATGGTTTGAAGCAACTTGCTCAATGTGTCGCTTAGA
Source organism: Hydroides elegans (assembly GCA_001703475.1). NCBI lineage: Eukaryota > Metazoa > Annelida > Polychaeta > Sabellida > Serpulidae > Hydroides > Hydroides elegans. The sequence goes on along the minus strand of LQRL01049684.1, from coordinate 8,814 downwards.
ATCAGCTTTAAGTTGGGAACTCTTTGGGCATGTTTACCGTGCCGCACTTCATCTCAATGTTCTCGATGTCTACCTCAACGCAGCGGTCCTGCCGCCAGAGGGATCCCAGCCAATCACTGCGGGACTGTGGCATCGCGATCCAGCGCAATAACAGTATAGGCACCAGCAAGGCCAATTAGGGCCCAGCGGGCTGCTTTCAACACCGTACCATCTTATTCTGGTTCGCTGAAGCTTTTTTACTTGATGATGAGGAGGGGTGCGCGTCTAACTTCATCTTTTCTTTGACGTCATAGCTCTGTCTTCGTTGAAAGTTTTGCAATTTCCCATCGTTTTATAATGCAGTTTGTTTTGCAGATTTGGTTCATATCTGTAGTTTTCAATATTTCTAGCTAATGATACTTCTAGAAAACGCTCGTTCGGTTATTGGTCAGAATGAGATGTTTGTCAAGCATCTTGTTACGTGTTTTATATTCGTTTTTATTCAATTCAATTAATTACAAAGGAGTTTATGTTTGACAACGAATTTTTAAATAAAAAATAGCAATGTATCTATCAAGGTTCCAAAGTATCACATATCTGGCTCAATACATTGTTTCAATAAAAACATACATTGCTGTAGGTCTTGAAATGAATAAAACAGACCAAGAATAAATGGTGCCCATCAAGAAGCACCCAGGCGAGACCAGCATAACTCACAAAGTGATTGTCCTGCAATTTGGCGTCAATCGCGTATTGATCGCAGAGAAGGACTATTTTCTGTGTCAAAGCCATCCAATCCTTCCATTTAATATTTCTTATCAAACACATTGCATTTATATCGTTCAATTCTAGTGCTTCTTCGTTCAGTTTGACATATTATTCGTGGTCCACCATAAAGGCACTCTTGAGATGTTTAGATTCGGCGTAGAGATTTGTGGGATGCGCGATGGGCCTCATTTGCCTGGCGTATCTACATGATGAATGAGGGTGATTCGGTGTTAATGGAATCGAGGCTTATGCAACATGGTGATTACTTCTTCCATTTGCCTCTCGTCGTTTCGGATGATGAAAAACGTATCCGAATCGTAGTTAATGAATACATGTAGGTTCTGCCATTTACGCAATGACTTGCGAGCTCACCCAATAGTAACATGCAGAAACTCTTTCTCGGGTTGGTTTTTGGATTTGATTATGTTTTGCCATGTTAAGTTCACTTTATAATCCTTCCATGGTCTATTGCGTCCAACCCATTTAATTGTTTTTAATAATGGTATAAAAAAACCATGATATAGATTCTAAAAAATAGCCTAACACCAAGCTTGAAAATAACAGAGACTGTGCTTGCCGATAAAAGAGAAAGAGTGACATGTATTGTTGCTTGAGTCCTCTGTACCATCTAATGGCATTATTGCTCCTCCTTTGCTTTGCACGCGGCCATCAGATGATTGGGAATTTGACGGCCAGTTCTATAGGCAGAGAGTGATTGCGACCCGCGATTTGACAAACCAAGAGGAAACACAGCCAAACTATGGTATTACAAGCCGCTACACTATGCATGCTCCTGGGTGCTCGTTTTTTGCCTGTTTTATTTAATTTGTTGTGTTTAGATATTGAGAACAATGATTTGGTAGTTTTATATCATTATCATTGTATGTCTATTGTTGTCTGGATAATGCCACGCTAAAAAGAGGAGATGTTAACGTTATGTCTATTTTTATAGCTTTTCATTTTATGTGGTTTATCTTTTCTTTAATTTTTCTTATTGTCACATTGCATATGTGGGTCGCACATTTTATACGTGAATAGTATTTTAACACGTTACTGTAGCACAATAAGATTGTTTCTATGCACCACACTCGTAAGATGTTAGCGAGAGTATTCATCAACATTCGATTTGAATTCCATCCAGATACACACATTTCTTATAAATGTATATCGGTTTTATATACATCAGTTGAAATTATCGCCTATTGTTTTGGCTGTTGTTTCATCTATAATTTGATATTCATGCACTATAGATGTGAACGATTATACTATTGTGCGTAATTTTGTATTAAAAAGCATAGCGTATGGTCGGAGGATATTGTATCGCTTCGTTGTTATGACCTTTGACGCAAGCGTTACTCTAGAAAAAACGCGAACATTGCTCTACAGCTAAAGATCATTCGCTTACTCGAATTTCATTTCTTGTTTTGGCTATTCCTCCGTTTATTTGCCTTGTCCCCTCTTCCTTAGAACCATGGCGAGTGAAATTTCATTAGGGGCCTTCCTTGCCATGTAGCCGTCGATAGATCCTGTTTTTTACGGGTTAAGTTACACGACTCATTAGGTTTTTACTCGGTTTTTTAGCCGACTCCCTGATTTTTACCAGTTATTTTTGGCCTCAAATTATTGAAAGCTTGGGTTACTTCTTTGTTCTGTTTCATGATGGTATTTTCATTTTACAGTGTTTTTATGCTATGAATTGTGTGGTTTTAATTTGTTTATTTTTGCATTTTTTTTTTGTGTCTGTAGATTGATCACAGTCCACAAATGTGTTATAATATAATATTTATTAATATTTATTTACTTATTCATATTAGTTTTAGCATATAATCCTTCTTTCTCTCATTTTGCTTGCTTTGATATAAAAAAATCATTTTGTTAAATAATTCATATGCAAGTTTAACGTTTCACTAATAAAATATAAATAAGAGCGTCTGCAAATTTAAGTTTGAACCTCTACAATCACTAACACTTCCTCTGCTTGCTATCATTCACTCATGGAATTGCGGACAATGCTAACGACGCCCCAATCATACCCTAGTATTATGTATCTCGATGTCAAACCAACCATTACCATTTATCTTCTTCCACTTACAGCCGATGCGCCCGAGGTCGACCCCTCGTTGCCCACAACAACGGGCCGCATGCCGACGAGATCGACGCCCCCTACCGGAGGAATCGCGCGACGGTGTGACGCCGCTTCGTCCGAGGGCATGTGTTTGAATGGCGGCCAGTGCTGGGAGGTGCCCGCGCCTAATAATAGATGGGAGCGATTCTGCAGGTGCGTTGTACTGAGTGACGTTGTTTATGATATATTGTTGTTTTATATTGTGTTTCTTAAATATATTAAGTATTAAGAAAGTTGCAAATATGTAAATGAAGCTGATGAATAGGGATGGTCACATTATTCTTACATTACATAGAAACTTATTTAAGCTCAGTAGATGTGTTTTAAACATAATTTTCATCGAATATTGGTATCGTTGGGTATGTGTCTGTGTTTTTAGGCCCTAACTACAAATCCCTTATTTGATGTTTATGTTTCTGGTATCTAAGTTATGTATATCTTAAGTGTATTTGAATGTTATAATTAGATATTTGAAATCCTATGTTTATTTGTCCGAAACAGGTGTACAGAGCATTACGTAGGGGATAGATGCCAAGAGCGAGAACCGGAAATCTTTTCAAGACCCGATACTGGACCTAGTATGTATCAAGCTTTTCCATTGGCCAGTTCAAAGGATGCATCCTCTTATCCGATTGGCTGGCAGTGGCTGTTCTATTAACCACTCATCGCGAATTATGCCCTCTACATGTAATGTCAAGGCTGCCGCTGATGCCGCTGTAATAACCTTTCTTTTACTTCCGCTTTCATCATCGTAGACATATTAACTTATACATATATATGTTGCTAATATATGTTTCTAATCATTTAGTTCTCTCTTCTTCTAGGACAATCTGTAATGGTTGCAGTTAATTACTAATCATTTTTCTTGACGTGCTTGTTTTTTATAAAATAATTCAATCATTAATCAAAAGAGGAAAACGCAATTCGGCTTTCAGAAATAAAGAAAATGACAAAAAAATTGTAAAGGGGATTTTTAAAATGAAAAATTTATCACAAACACCTGTTAGACTCTCATAGAAAATTCAATGAAAGGCATTTTGCGTTTTTCTGTTCATGCATATAATAATTCTTTGCTTATTTTGATGTCTTAATACACAAATTATTAATTCATTTAATCATTGAAATCAAATACTAATGATATATTCCCTGTAAAAAAATGCATAGTTTTCTGGCTTTCGTGATGCATTGTTAGGTGTAGTTGTTGAATGAAGCTAATCATGTTTATCAGCAATACCTTTCAAAAAGGTGCAAGCAATACGACTCAAAGAGGACGTTTATTTCAAAATTTCAGAATGGGCCCAGAATGATCACACTTATCGAAATGAAAAAAAATCAAAACGGGACAGAAAAAAACCCACAATTTTATAGCTAAATTGCTTGCGCCTTTTCGGTAACCCTATCTATGATTAGTCCTCAGACCAAATATTTCAAGTAAAACTATGATTTCCAGTAAATCACAACCTATTCATTCCCGAATTTTCTGCCTAAAGATAGGATGGGCCATATATATTTAGTAAATTACTAACAGCAAATCCAATAGCTCACATTTAAAATAATCCATTACTTAAAGAAACAAACTTCATGCGGTTAAAGCCATTTTAATAATTCTAATATAATAGAAAACCCCAGCATATCACAAAGCGTTGACTTACATTTAACTGTATAGTGTTAACATAATATAAAATTGGTTTAGTTAGTATTAATTGCAGTACGCTGAGCCCGCTAAACTACAGTAACATGCATTTGATGTGCTAACACGCGGTTGGCTTTATAAAAAGAAGTAGGACTACCCCCGATACCATTAGTTACTAATGTGATAGTTTCTCACCTATGTTTTCCAATTATGAAATAATATTACTAAACAATAACCACAAATTTATGTAACAATATAATAACAAATGTCACTTTGAACGCTAGATTTAGCTCTAGAGTTATTCAATTTTAATTCACATACTTATATAAATGTAAAAAAATCTCGAGATAAAGCAATTGTCATATGACAAATAATGTTCTTTATTTCATATTTCGCTTAAACTGAAGTAGTTTTTTAAAAGAGTTTTGCTATCTTTCATATGAATTGTAATGTGCTGTTTAACGCTTGTTTCATGATTTCTTTGTAAATATATACAATGATATGAATCATTTGTGAGAAGTTTCAACAATAACAATACACATTTTCTGCGTTTACGAGCTTTTTTCAAAGTCTGTTATATAGTTTATGTTTTCATATAAAAGTCATACTTAACGCTTTACTTTATTGACGTTTATGTCCCACATCTGAATTTAAAAACATGAATGATTTTAAATTCGAAGAATGCTTTGATGGCTATGAAACGTTAATGTCTTCGCTACGTCTTTGCTAGCTACGATAATTTTCAACTTTTTCAGCATGGACATGCTAACGTTCCTTAATCTAAATGAAACGTTCTTGACGCTTGACTCTTCTTAAACGCGACCGCTTTCTCGAATAGTTGCCTCCGTAGTACATCTGTGTTCACTTTGTGCAGACTATAGGGGCCTCCCATCCAGTCCCTATCTTAATGTGCGGACAAAGAAGACATTCAGTGTGTACTTGTAGTGTATAGAGTGTACATACACTTCATGAGCTGGCCACGTGGGTAACACGGACGGTGAGTATCCGCATGCACCTCCTCGGCCCACCTCCAGTTTATCCAGATCCCCCTCCCGAAATCTTCTTCGTGTGACCCTTTCCTCATGCGGATTGGTGGTCCTCTTCTTGAGAGGCCGTTAATCGATCGTGAGGTGACTGACTCCTGTATCCCGCTCTACACGCGTTTGTTAGATAGTGCTTTGCCTTTGCCAGAGGAACAGAAACTCATTAATTTTCGACATTACAAAAGTTGAGAAAATATGTTTAAATCCCATTTCATAGCTTCAAAATTGCATTTTGTTAAAATTTCAAAAATATTTCAAGACAAATAACCTCCACTTCCGGTTAAGGCAAAGCAACATTAGGCAATCGCGTGAAGAGATGTTGCTCTGGTCGTTCCCCCGTGTGAGTGTGTTGGGCTCGTCCCTGTATTTCATGCTTCTTTTGCCAGGTGCGCTTCTGACTTTGTGGGACATCGACGTGAGAGTCAGGATTTTTTTGCCATCTGGGACGAAGTGAAAAGTATGTATCATATACTCTATGCTTCCCGCACCTGTATTTTTTAGGCTGTGTATATGGTGGTGATTTTTGTGTTGTATTGCTTATGTGTATTTGTTTTGGATGTTTGATTTTATTCATTAATTGTAGTGATTCCCAACACACCATATTAATCGTATTTGCAGATTTAACGGCTACCCTGGGTGTATAGGAAGTGTCATTTGAACATGAATAAAAAGAATATAACTGTTTCACTTCATATCAAAATGTGTACCAGATCTACGAGATCATCACCATTGAGAGACAAGTTCAAATAATGCTTCCAATGTATCATTTTTTTATACGGGATTGATTTGAGTTTGATTTATAGTTTGTTATGTCCCGGTTGTGGTATTAATATAAACATATATCGTAATATGCTTTTTGCAGATATTTTGTAATTTGATTTGATATGATATTGTGATAGTTTCACACATTAGACTGTAACAGCACATTGCAAAATATATAGTTAAAAAACCACGTGATTCCTTATTTAGACATGACATCCTTTGACGTTATAACACGGACTTAAAATTAACCAATGAACTTGTTTAGACAGTTTTATTTGTATTTACAGTATTCAAACAACACTATTTTTATTTAATGAGAAAGTTCTTGGAATCATTTGCTCATGTGCTCCTAATATGTGTGACAGTACAAATCAATGCGTAGGTTTATTCCATAGGATCGTGATAGTCTGCGAACATTTGCCATATCTTTTTATCACCAAATGCTTTTGCCATTTTTTTTTTATGATTGTTTCTTAGATTGTTTTTCGGCTGATAAGATCGCCCAATCAGGCCTAAACCGATGTCACAAACAATCGCTTTGACACGGAGTATCAAATGAAAAAAAAAATCGATGACAACAATTTTTCCAAATCAGTGAGCGGGAATAAGTGGAATGAATTTCAATGGAATGGCGGAAATGTTTTTAGTCCTCCTTTGCGATCTCAAGCATCTCTAAGAGAGATTTCCACGTCTCTGAAGTGACGCAATTCGAGTTGATTGTCGCCGAGTCGGCTTTATTCCGGAATCTGGTTTTATGTTTCAACAATGGTTTATATTTCTTGTTTTGAAATATGATTGTCATTTGTATGTCAAAGAAAAAATAAGTGTCCTTGTGACTGAACTCTTTTCTGCAGCGGATTGTTTTTCACAACTAAGGCTTATTGCATTAACACAATGTATAACTAAATCTAAACAAAATGCTTAAACATTTCGACCTAACATCTCCATATTAAAAAGGAGAGAATAAAAGAAACCAAGCCTAATTTCTCTAGTTTCCAACCTGTCTACTTTCTCTACGGGAAGGTTTTCAAATGTGTTATGTTTGAAGACTAGAGATAAACAAAAAGTAGTTTATATGCGGTGTAATATATGGCAGGCGGCGGACTTGTTTTGACGTAGTAAGGCAGCTCCATTTCATTGCTGGGGGTACGGCGGTACAAATGAATCTGTGAACTCAGTTCAGCCAAAAAAAAAAAAAACTATTCTTCGACGTGTGACCTGTCTGGAGAATGAGAATTTGTATCGTCTTTAATTTGTACTATTGTTAAACTTTTGACTCTGTTCGATTGTTCATTTTTATTTTCTCGCTTGTCAAATTTGTCAAATGCAATTCAAGTGCAATGAACTTTTCTCCATTTTTCTTACCTTGTCAGAGGAAATTTTCTCTGCAGCAATTTTTATTTCGAAATTGGTAACGTTCCAAGGATAGCGTTCTAATTAGTGTGACGGCTAAAATATACTCGAACTATATTTCATTTGCTCTTCAAAGCAAACAAATCGACGTCTGTATTTTTCTACTCGTTCTCAAAAACAAAATAATAAATAAAAAAAAAAAGAAAAATATGTTCGCTTAGCTTGGTAGTGGCATTACAAATATTTCTCAAAAATGATTGCTGCTTTGAATATATTTTGCTACATTCCACCGGAGTAATTTGTAGTTGGCCAAGTGAGAAAGGACGATTGATTAATCTTAAGTCTCGCACATATGTGTTGATAAATTTATAATATCTCTGCTAAAAATGTAATTAAAATGCATTGCCAAGCATTTTAGCAAGTCATTTAGGGTTTCCCGTCGAATGTTTTCTGTTTGAATCATTATGCTGTTGCGGAACACGCCCCAGCCATCGACGTCACTTGAAATTCTTTACGGTCAGCCCAAGAGCGTTCCTTTCTAGATTAAAGGATTATCTCATATAAAGGACAGAGTTGAATTTTAATGTAGCATTTGACAAGACTTAGTGGTTTGAGATACGGTAAGGAACAGGACCTAGGTTACACTTATGATGGTTTTGAGGTTTGTTAAGAAGATAAGATAAACTTTTCTTCCCCTCTTTTCTTTTTGATGTGCAATCGGAGGTGTTATTTTACATGCCAAAATAACATAGTATCTATCTGTGTGTATTACTTAGATGAAATCGGCCTCTTTTGTAATTTGCTCGCATCATGTTACGCTATAGAATCGTCGAGGTGTTATGAAAAGAGCTGCTATTAAGCATTTGTAAAGATTGAAAGGTATCTTCTTGTGTATTGCAGCCCTTGCCTTTGTCAACACTCGCTTCTTCTCGGTGCACCGCGGCGGCGCAAGGGACAAAAAGAGAAAAGACGCTTCGTTATGATATTGCAAATACCGTTTTAGCCATATTGAAATTCAAATATGCGATGAATGATTTTCAAAGGATTTGCCCTATAATCTATTGTGTGTATGTGCGAGCACCGCGCTAAAGAAATGAGATAGCGCGGGCAAATAAGAATCAATGGATAGTTATGGCCGTAGACATATATAT
>LQRL01049680.1:2927-14849 GCA_001703475.1 Hydroides elegans | reverse complement strand
TAATTACCCCATTCACAACAGCCAATGAGAGGCCGGAAAAATTCATAGTGTTTTTCAGCATGGCAATAATGAAGACATTTGTGTGATCAGATGGTGTGTGATTAGCATCAAATATATTCAATATTATTTATAAGATCACAATCTAAACCCCCTATGCAGCATCAGACGACTGTCTTTTATAATGTTATATAAAATAATCAGTCGATTTCGGACTTGAACATATAGAAAATCGGTGTACGGGAACACAGCCGCTAAAATTCAGAAAAGCAAACCAAACGCATTACCTGCGATTTTTCGTTCTACGAAAAGATCGCAGATAATGAATTGGAATCATAACTGATTTACATCTGTTAAATTTGATGTGCTCCTTGCGAAATGGACAATTCGAGTTCAAATGAATAAGCGTATGATCGAGACAGATAATCTTTGAATTTATAAGGATGATTTTCAAAAGTTCTATGTCTGATTTGTTCAATGGCGCAAACTGTTTTTAAAATAAACTGGCAAACCAACTTTACTTCAAACCAAAGCTTGATATAACAGAAACACCTGTGACTTAAGTAAAAAAAGTAAACACACGCAATTCTAAAACATTTTAAAATACAGAATTTGATTCACAATACAAGGTGGTAAATCCTTCAAAATATCAAATTCATGCGATTAATCTTCTTAGAAAATACAAATTAAGTGTCAAACTGTGTTTTGAAAAAGCTGCTTTTTATCAATAGCAATGAAAAGAAAGTTTTGATATATTGAATCGAAAATTTGAGCTTCTCTATTGATAGATGATTCAGACTGTATTGTAATTGTGTCATAGATTTAGATAATCGGCTATTGTGGAATTTGTATCTTCACAAAAGTGTTTGATATTAAATCCTGAACAAGGTTTCATTTTGCTTCTACCAGCTTTTTATGCCCAGAGGATATGTCTGGTAAATGTTATACAATACAAAATTTATTACATAGACATATCATTTTCATTTAAAGGTAGACCTACACATGTAAATTTATGTAGGAATTCAAGTAGCTGTACGACGATGTGAAAATATAAGTTCAATAATTACTTTGGTTTATAGAAGGTGTCATGAAAATTATGGATCTGATGCTATAAATTTATGATTAATTTTATATATCTTATAATCTAATCATGCATAAGTAGAATTTTATATATTACCATATTAATTGGTAAGTTGGTAATCTATGTATGAATATATAAAATTCACGTATACAACCATGTTTAACCCGATGTATTCAAGCTAAATATTGTCAGCATGCACGGATTTAGAGGCTTTCCAATTCGCTCTTAGATGTTATACAAACAAATTAATTTATGAATGATTTTTGAAATTAATGAAAAAAGTTTTATTTAAGGACCTATATTATATATATTACTTATTATACTTGATTATGTAATTCATGTAATGGATAACTTGCTCCTGTAGGTAATGCTCGGGAGATACACGAACATGTAGCCAACGAGCGGAAGATGTCCCTATCATTCAGGACATCCCTGTATAAAGAGCCCTTTTGACCCGGGCGCACCCTGATAAATATTGGCATATGCCACATGGATAATGTTCGCAAAGTTCACGTCGCCAACACTTTCAAAAATGCAAAATATAACATTTCGTCGAAAACCGAAACCCACAGGTTCTTATGACTATTCTAAAATATTCCACAAGGGGTCTGGATTTGTTTTCATTCAATACTTACAGGATAATTGTAATTAATTTAACCTCTGGGTTTCATTGTTTTCTTTTATCTACTCATTTATATAGCTAGGTCATATCAAAGGTCATTTTCAAGGTTACAGCTGCAAATGACAAACAATAGAATGCATACGTAGAAGTTCGATTCAAAATAGTTTTGCCACAAATACAAAAAAGTGAAACTGACGCTAATAACTTAACGCTGCATCTGCAACAGTTGTTTCTTTATCTGCTTATCTTAATTTCAGTCATGATACTAAAACGACAATTACTTTCATATACTGCAGAACAACAAACTCATGAGGGTTGAAAACCTCCCACCTGCATTGAACATGCAACCTTTTTTGAGTTGAAATGAGATTATGACTTTAGGGCATGAATTAAGAGACCCATACACTAAAACATTTCAACCGAATTACAACTCGTGAGTGTCGTCAATAATGTGTACTGTTGGCTTGTTTTGCGGTTTTAAAAGTGAACAAGAGGAGACCGAAGTTTTCATTTTAAAATGAAACTCAGTGGTACAAGTCTGTGTGTCAATTGAATGATGCTTTATAAGGGGCTGTTAACGAGCCAAGGTGCTAACTTCATTATGATTCTCAAGCTTTTACTAGTCTCATAAACACCGTTTCTCTTTGTTCTCGAGATACACAGATGACACTTGATAAATGAACCCGAGCTGCTTAAAAAGAATATGTCTCCGGGATATGTTGAGGTACATTGAATAGTTTTAGAAAAACGCAGGATGCTCGTGTTAGAATGGTTGCATTGGGGCCTTAAACATACTTCCTGCAAGTCCAATGAGAAATTCTAATGACCATATTTAATGACATTTAAATCGCCACTGACAAAAATGATTTACAATGAATCACGAATTTGATATGATTAAGAGATGCAAAGGAAAGTGTGATGGCCTACATTTGGGCAATCATTGAAAATAGAAATTGAATATAGAAATAACTTTTATTTCCCTGACTGAACTAAGGGCTGGCTTTACTCTATTAGAACACAAACAACCATATTGAATATTTTCATAGTTAAGCATTGGCGTTGAATTGAAAATAAAAATGCAAGTTTATAACAATTAGTTTCATTATGCATATCCAATTAAAAAAAAAACACATTTTATTTGCTACGCATCGCGTTGTAGAAAATAAACATACGTTGCGTTTTAGAATTAAGATGTTATATCTTATTATAAATGTTTATAGTCTTTATCGCAGGCTTGACGAATTATGTTGAAGCTATAAAACGGGGTTTAATTCATACATAAATTAAAAAGATGCCACAACTTTTCCTCAACCGAATGTCATGTCTGTAGACAGCAGAATAAAACTAGAAGGAATCACTTTTATCATCCGCAGTTTGAGATATGTTTATGGGAATGTAATAACAACCTAACCTACAATTAGTATTCTATAAACTGTCACCCAAGTAATTCATTGACACCCTGATCTTATAAATGTGCATTTAGTTGCTTCTCCTTGTCTTATGGGATAAAAAGACGAATGTTTTGATTGAAATGATATTGCTTTTATACATTGTAGTTTGAAACAGCGTTCTATACATGTATGTTTATTACTAGGTACATCTTGATTCCAGTTAAACACTTAGGAATTTACTTAAGTGTTTCTTGTAAATGTAGTTTATCATCTAAATATATGTAAATCCTTTTTTAAAACTTCATTTCTAATCCGATATTTGAACAATCGCGCGTCCATCGCTGTCCGTTGAGTTTTTTTGTTATCATTGTTCAACAACCTATATACTTTGTTGATGTAACATATGCATTCAACATTAGAATAATAAAAACGGTGTGAAAAAGAACTCAAGTATCATTAAATTGTTTTAGAATATATCATTTTGTTTCATCTCCATGTGAAACTCATCAATTCTCTGTTTAATGAATAACACAAAAAGTTGAACTCTAGAAAAGACGCAATTAGTATTATCAGCATTTGACCTATTCATGAATAATTTTCCAACTTCAAATGAAAAATCAATTTGTAATTATCAAAATTTAATTAAAACGCTTGTGTTCTACTCTAATTGCACATACTAAATTACTAATTATGCTATAAAACTACAAAGCATCACGGTTCGACTGGGAGTGTAGATGATAGTTCAATAAATTATCATTTATTACACTATCAGGTTTTTGTGACAAAATCATCTAAACTTTTAAGTTCAAATAAAGTGTTATTATGAATATACATTTATGTAATTTTTGAAGTAAGCATGTGTTTCTCATTTAGAATATAGTTTGGATGATTCATTTATGAAACTTGCAACTCTTTTATATAACCAGCTTGTTAAAAAATAGTTAGTTAAGCCAAACTAATATTTATTGATCTATAGATAATAAAAGACCATTGAAATATACTTAATTGAAAAAAAAAAATGTTTTCCGTAGCATGTATTTCTTGTTTTATCGTTAATAGTATTAGATATATTTATCATAATACTAATAAATAATTAAAGCATATAAAGAAATTATTAACCGGAAACTCCACAGCAAAATTGGGCCGAATGCGATTGACATAATTTGACATATTTTAAAATCAGTATATGTGATTTTAATAGGATAATGCGTTTGGACAGTGTCCACCATTCTATATTAAGTTTTGAATAAAGCTATATCCTTTTGAGGGGGAGTCTGCAATTTGTGGCCATTAATGGGTCATATGTCAGCACCTGTGTGGCTCGAGTTCACAACCCTTATGTCTCATATTCATATCTCATTTCACACACTGAAAACGAGACTCTGCATGTGATGGGCGCACGTAGTTATTTACATGGTATGGGGTCATGTTAACGGTGGTGCCCAATTCGTATTGAAACCAGTTGAACTGTTACGAATATCGATCATTTAGAGGGTGAACACAATTTGCTCCCATTTGTATGCTATTTTTCATAATTAGCCGGTGTCGTGTAATTATATATTTATATCGAATTCGAAAAGCTTCGGCAACAAATATGATGGTGCCAGAAAATGTTGAGATGTGTGCTCTTTTAATTTATGGATGTGTTGACAATTCGTCACACTTAAATAACATTTGTTTCCACTGATTCTATAATCAATATCACAGATGGTTTGAAAATGACAATCTTTTCCGTTTATTGCAAAGCACCAGATTGTTTTTCCTATCAAACATTTTATATCTCTTTTTGTTTTTACCTTAATTTGTCAAGAAAATAAATATGATTTGATTATCAAAGCTAATGATTAATTATATATTCATGACATGCTAAATTCATTTGACAATATAAGAATACATTGAAACAAAAAATAAATGTTTCAATTATCTATACTAAAGGGCATCGGCTGCAATGAACTCAAATTAGAAGAGCACTCAACAGGTATTCATGCAAAAAGTTAAGAAGTACTTTTTAAGATGGTTTCCGAATTGTATAAATTCCTTCGAACAATTTTGGTTTGATCTTATTCAGAGATATACTATCCGCCAAAAGAAAGTATAGGACTTAAATAGTTATTATCTTCGTTAATTTTCAATATTTTGAATTGAAATTGTCACCATCGTCATTGAATACCGATGTCTACAGGATTTTATTGTTTCATGGCAATTAACCAATGGTCAAGTGTGTACTTTGAGTAAGGGTCAAAACTTTATTTTTAGTAGATTTCAGACATGGTACTTCTGATTGCGTTTTTTGACTGTCGAATAAACAGTGTAACATAAATGCCAGTTTCCTAACTTGTTTAGGTTTTTCATTAAAAACACATAATGTAACCACGTAATGTAACCCTAAATAATAGTTGCCGTCAAAATACGATACACTGCAGGCCAATTTTTGCAAAGGTGGTACCAAAGGTGGTACGTTATTTTTTTTTTTTTGAAAAGAGCTACATTTTATCATTTACAGCAATGAAATTATGGCAAAACGAGGACCTTGGATGGACTATGGACTCGGCGTCGTAGATTTAAAACGCCGAATCAGGATCAATGGATCCAGATGCTCTTCCTGTAAAACCGGTTTCACCGTGCAGCGGTCAAAGCGGTCAAACACTAGGCCCGACGACTAGTCTAATAAGTCCGAATATTGTGGTTAGACGTTTGTGCAGACACGGATAACGCGCTCGCTAGCGCTCCTTCAAACGTGCAAAGGCGGTAACCTGGACGCGATTTTGAAAATAAGCATCACCATTCTGGGCGGAGAACTCTGGAAGAGCACCCTGTGACATTTTGTGTCGAGAACCTTTTCAGCTACACCGCATCGATGGCCGCACAACGGAGTATGGTCGCAAAGGCTAGTAAATTATCGCTTATTCTGTAATCGAAGTCGACTATTCCGGGAGGGCTTATGTTATTTTTATTATCGTACCGTATGGGTTTGAGTCATAGCTACAAAGATTAGACGGCAAACGAACGGCAAATCATTATATTGCCTCGGTACATATCGATGACCATGCTGTTTGCTGCCATTTATGTCAAATCAAAATTTGAGGGTAGTCATATTTAAAGAGCCAGCAATCCCTAACCACTTATTATTATTGCCTTTTTGAAAAACAAACCATTAGATTATAGAATGAATAATATGTAGTGGACTTTTCAACAACATTGAATAAATTATAGTGATTAAAAGATGTGTTTGAAAAAGATTATACTTTCTTTTGGTGGTTAGTATATATAGCTAAGTATTAAAAAAAACATAATTACAACTAGAAAAATTGGTCATAGTTACCCGTATTACTATTTCTATATTTCTTTTTTTTTTAAATATTGTTTTTATTTTTAATTCGATTATTTATCGTATATTTCAATGATTCAATAAGTTTTATGCTCAAACAACCAATTCTGGAAAAAAAAGGTCGCGGGGTTCCCCTTCAAACTGTAATAGTTAACCAAAGATTTATCATTAATGTAAAGGTGTTTCGAGTTGTATGTATTCAGAATTATTCAAGCTCAGTAGACCCTAACGAAAGGTTTCATAAGTCGATTTTATACATCTCGGTTTGGTGTGAAATGGATGTTTATAAAACTTAAAACGATAATTTATCGATCCTAATGTAAAGTTAGGAAGGCTAATAAATTGTTGCCATCAAATCGTTGCCAGCATGTATAGATTCTAATCTACAATGTTTTAAGCCCTCTAAAGGTTCTTAAAACCATATACCATTTTCTAACAAATCGCTTATGTCTTTAATACATTTTTTATCCTTTATTATTTTTTTGAAACTGTAAAAGCAGTAGTTTTCCTTGATTATCGACACATCCGTCCATTACTTTAAAAAATCTTTGATTTGTTTTATCGACACTGAATGAAAAAAAACGCATGTTATTTTGCTTAAATTCTTGATAAATAGAATCTATCGACTTGAATTATGGTTCTCTCTATTTGTCAAACAGCACGAACAAAACACGTCATGTCTTATCATTTAGTTCTGGGAAATGGTCTATTCCAATAATAACATGCTTAACATTAATGTTACAATATTTAAAAAAAAAACACTATTTTATCATTTTGAGCAGTTGAACATAGGTAAATTACTCAATTTTATTAAGCATTTTATAGAATATATTGAGTGATGAATGATCTATAAAATACGATGGGGATCTAACAACAATCGGTCCAATTTATTAAATACTTTCTTTAAAAATAACTAAGTCAATTAAAAATGAAAACGATAATGGATGCTATTTTCTTTAATTTTTTTTGTTGATAAAATATGAATATATCTAGCAAATCGATATACATATGAGTCATTGCTTGCTGGTTTTAATGGGTCAATATAGATGCCTGCCATGGACTTAGATTATCTATCAGTGGCACGTTGTTAGGCAACGATTTCACTGTAAAAGTTGGATCAAAAGGGGGTAAATCCAATGCAGTGTTTTCATTGGCTAGATATTGGGTCAAGTGTAATAGACTAAGCCTGCCAATCAGTGTCAAGTCCAATATTTTGTATTATTACTTAATGCCTTTAATACTGCTTTGTGGGTCTTCAGATCCCTCCCAGGCCTCAATGCGCATTTCGACGATATGGGACTATGCACTCTTCCTGAGTCGTTGACGCGGTTGATTATTCTGCGCCTCCACAGATGGGCACGCTTGCTCTATTCCGTTCCAACTCTTCTCACTTCTTCTCTCAGTTCCATATGAAGGTTTTCCATGATACTTCTCCCCGGTCAGTTTTCAGGGTTCCACCAGTCAACTTCCTCCTTGGACACCTCACACGACCAGAAGTTGTCGCCTGACACAGCCTCCACTATTGTTAGTTTGGCCTTCATTAATTCATGTCTATATCTGGGAACGCATTCAAATTGCCTGTGTATTATCTGTTTCATGACTTCAAGTCGTTCGGTTTCCCATACTCTTTCCGTTATGACTCTCTTTCTTAGCCTTTTGGCTTCAGATGCGTTTCTTGCTTGTTGCTTTTGCCACACTCTCTTTCCCATGACTCATCTTCTTCATGAATTGGTATGCATGCTTGCTTGACGCAAAGGTCGGCTCGAACACTCAAATGGTGCACGGGTAGAAGTTGCTGAGCACATCGTGTCTTCCCCTGAACGTAGTTATATTCTCCAAGGCAATTATGTTTAATTCCATGTAGAATATTGTCACTGAACTCTATAAAAATAATAAGGCAGCATAAACCACGGCCTATCTGCCACACAGACGTCATGGCGAATGAATGGGGACACAAAGTACTTTGCACTTCTGTGTGACAGTGCGAGCAGAACTATAGAGTACTAATGAGTTGGGCAAAGGCATGAGTTGAATCGCGAAATTCGACGTTCAAATAAACATATGTTACACAACTGGTCCATGAATCGATGGATTCTGTCAAGCCTGAAGACTGGAGAAAGTGGGTTGGTCATGTAATTGAAATTGAAAATGAATAAAGGAAGTCTAGACTCTATGTAAAATATGGTCGAGCTAGATGCCATAATCATTAATCTCGACGATGACAGTGATAGCCACAACGCCGAATGCGATCAATATTCAAAGTGCGCTGATTTCGTTAATGGAAATTTCGCTATTCCCTTATTTTTTTTAATCAATATATTCTCAATTTGTTCAAGAGAGATTTCCGAGCAGAGCGAATGTTTTACAAAATATATTGATATAACTATACTTAGTTAAAATTCTTCTCAGAACGGAATCTCAATACAATATGGCCCACGTAGAAATTGCCTAAAACGGCATTTTACTAGTATGCATGCTCCTTTTCATAGAATAAGCTTACACTTTAAATGTAATTTTCGCCATAAACGCCATCTAAATTTCTTTAAAATCACATAAACTTGATATAATGGTCATTTTATTCTATTGGATTCAGCTTTATTTGCTGCATTTGCTCTTTGAAGCAATAATTACGTCATATTTAAATCGACAATGACCGCCTACTCACTCTATTGATTGCGTTTGATTGACGTGTGTTTAATGGTATTAAAAGTTGAAGTCTATTTCGCGTTACAAATTAAAGGCAACCAACAAGAGCGAGGCATGAGAGCGTACAAGTGTCGCTCCAGCCAATAAGGAATCACAACCCTTCATAGGGACGTACAAAATATGAGTTTCCATTCCAACTCAAAATTTTAGTTTTTCAACGTTTATAAGCAACTCTATCAACCTTTTATAAGTTTAGTCAGCCGACAAATAACTTTACGTTATATGTTACATTGTGACATAATTTTTGTATTTGGTTAAAGCCATTAAGACAAAGTTATGCGTGTGACAAATTTTGAAACCAAAAACGGACCAAACATATAATCTGCTCCGTTTTCGTAAAAGAAAAAGGTAGCAGATAAATATAGTATATTTATTTATTGTATTTTTTTTATTCACATGGTTTTATGATCAAATTACAACATTTTGAAATGTAGGTAGCGGGATGCCTTTCATTCAGTGAATTGGCATTAAATACTATTGCCTTAAATAAGTCGATTACCGGCATTTGATGCATTTATTTGTGTATTTTTAAAATCTATATAACACAAGTATATATTTCAAATCGATATGCGACCAAAACTGATACCTGATACTTTGAACAGTATACGCATGTTACAGGTTTCTCTAAATAATATATTATCGCAATTTTTCTTGACCATATTTTTTTTTCTAGAAAGGGCAAGGTTGTTTCTAACAAGATGGCGACGTAAACAAAACTTTTTAGTTTAAGATTTTTCGTAAATTGAAAGATAACAACGCATTTTGAAACCAAAATAACAATATATTTCAACGGTCTGTATACATGTCATTTACACAACAACTGAAACTTATATCTACCAACTATCGATACATTTCAATATATGTGTTCATAAAAAAACTTGGGTTAGACCGTTAGCAGGCGATATGATGTAGTTTTAATAAATACATTTATTTTCGGACTCATATGGTATAGAGTAGGATGTTTGTATTTACCTATCTCCGTCATTGCGAAACTCTGGGAGGATTTTTGAAATATCAGCAAATGAGGGATGCCATTTTTAGGTAGCGATTCCAGACGAATTGCCATTTTGACCATTACATTCTGACTATATGTAAATCGATGGTTTTTCAAACATCATTATATATCATTAATCCTTATTTTTATATGCTTATTTTCAGTTTTACCATAAATTTAGATTTGATTATATACTTTGTATCTTTGTTAGAGTTTTAAAACGAATCAATAAATATGTTTTTGACATTTTAATATGGCAATTTTTATCAAAGTCACAAAATCCATTTTGAAGTTTCAAATTAATAAACTTCGATGATATTTCAAAACACATATTTACTACGAATTCGATTTCTATGAATTGATTTGGAAATAGAGAACAAAAAAGAACACTTCTTATTTCATGTGGTATCAAACAAATAAGTTTTAAAGTTGAATTTGATTCAAAAGCGGCCTTTAAAGAGTCTACTCTTAAATGTAAAATTTCTGATAAACGAAGTCGTGCGCAAGGTTGGGCATATGTAGAAAATATGTATCTGATGATAAGCTTCTTCCCCATATATTTTGTTTACTCCCACACCCTAGCGCAATCGAGCGCAAAGGAATTTTCTGAGAAAAATGGCTGGTTTGTTGACAATTTTCTGGGCGATAATGAATGATTCTAGGAGGTCCATGTTGATGTCATTTTGCATTTTTAGTGATATCTTCCTTTAATTAAATTGCAAATCATTGCATGTTATATTATAGCTTGTCATATTTTTTACATGATATAAATACTGAATTGTCATATTTTTCTATTTTATGATTTTGGGCAAAATACCAAAAATAATCATTTTGTTATGAAATTTGTCCTATGTCAGAAACATTTTATCAATATTCTAGTTTCAAATCACAAGAACTTCCTTAATATTGGACACCGAACAAAAATAAAACCAGTTCTAGTCTAGTTATGAATAGGCTTTTCGGTTGATACCAAAAATGATACGATTGTACAACATTTTAGAAATTGTCTGGAATCGCTATTTTAGGGCCCAACGGCCGCCAACCCTAAAATTCAGGGCCTATAGAGTTGGGTTTTTTCGTCTGTCCGTCCGCCCGTCACAATCCCTTTCTTGCACGGACTAGAACTTTTGAACGGACGGTCCTATAAACTTGGATATATGCTCAAATAAAAGGTTTTGGCGTTTAGATGTGCCTTTTGCCAGTTTCGACCAGATTCGCCACGGGAAGTTGGTCCAATTCGGACAAAATTACCTGAAACACCGTTTTTCGAACTTGTACGGGCTAGATCTTTTGAACCGAAGGCCATATAGACTTGTTTATCGGCTTGTAATGCCTTGGCGTGTGGATATGCCTTTTGACATTTTGACAAAACTCGTCACCGGAAGTTGGCGGAATTTGCCAAAATGCCAAAAAGTCGAATGGGGGGGGGGGTGTCTGGGCTTCACGTGTTTCACATATTCTTCCTTGTTGTTCTTATAACATGTATATACAAGATTTATTGGTGGCGCCTCTATATCCGTGCTTGCCTTGTATGTATCTTTTGGAAGGTTTGACGGCATTTTAAGATCTTAAATATGAGCTTGTTGCATGTTGTACTGTTAGAACTTTAGAACAATAGGTCCGCAAAATTTGGCTCAAGACTCAAATTCAAGGTCTTAAGAGAGTGCCTTCGCACTGTATTAACAGGCTTCTGAAAACTTCCGATGACCAAATTTTTCTAATTTCCTAAATCGCGAGGATTAAACATACCTTTTTAAGGGTTCAATATTAAATCCTGGTGTGTATATTTGCCTTCTTAGTGTT
>LQRL01049674.1:12085-23538 GCA_001703475.1 Hydroides elegans | reverse complement strand
CAACACTTTGTCCGCGCCACTTTGGTATGAAGCCTCTGTCCTAGGGTTCTGAAACTTTACACAGTGAAAGAATATATATTGCAGATGTGCAACGTCGAGGTTACAGTTTGATCGACCAAAAATTGTCGAAATTTACGGGGTCTGAACTTAGACGAATTTGAGATATTTTGGGATATTTATACAACACTTTGTTCGCGACACTTTGGTATGAAGCCTCTGTCCTAGGGTTCTGAAACTTCGCACAGTGAAAGAATATATATTGCAGATGTGCAATGTTGAGGTTTCAGTTTGATCAACCGAAAAATGATGAAATAACAGGGGTCTGAACTTAGACAAATTTGAGATATTTTTGGATATTTGTACAGCACAGAAGGATTGCGCGAATATTGTGACGTTGTGAGGACAACATTGTGTGGACGAATATGTAAGGGCAACAGTGTGAGAAATATGTTGCGAGAAAGACATTGTGAATAAGACGTTGTAGGAAAGACGTTGCAAGAAAGACATAGTGAGAAAGACGTTGTGAGAAAACCGGTGTGAGAAAGGCGTTGAGAGAAATACGTTGTGAAAAAGATATTTGTTTTGCCCTGCTTCTTTTAATCGGCAATTACTCGTGATAAATAATGTTTTGCATAGGCTGGGGGCTTTGCATCTCTGATGCCTATGTTTGATATTTTTGTACGAGTTGTTATGCTCTTCATCTCAGAATCCAATGAAGGGATTCAGTTGATATGCTAGAAATCATTTGTACAGGTAGTGTAGTGTTGATTTAGAAAATTAGGCCGCTTCGAACCTAGGTAATTTTCTGCAACTAAGGATTTCTAACACTGTGCGTGTTAGAAATCCTTATCCAATGAAGGGAGGGGGGGGGGGGGTTAGGGGTTGATAAAAATGATTTGTTTATGTAGTATAAATGTGAAACGAAGGACCATTTTTTTCTGTTACTAAGAAATTTAAACATAATTATGGCATTTTGAAAGGCCAAAAAATAGGTTATTGAGATTCTGAATTAGAATTAGACCGAGGGGATCGAAAATACACAGATTGTGGGCGTCCGGTTGGGCCTTCAATCTCAACGATGGCTTGTTTACGTGTTAAGCGATTAAAACAATTCATCCATCTTTATTTGATAGTTGCATTAAAAACCTTTTTTTTTCTAGACAAAAACCTTTTAAAACCTTTTTTTCCAACACAAAAACCTTTTAGAAAAACCTTTTTTTCGTGTATCGGTCGCTGGGAAGCCTGGTTTAATGGAAATAGGAGTTATTTATTGTTAAAAATATAACTATTATACTTACAGGTGAAGACGCGGTCGGTTGGTGAATTGGTCCAGTTTTACTATTTATGGAAGAAGACGGAACGACACGACATGTTCGCAAACAAGAACCGACTCGAGAAGAAAAAGTATGCACTGCATCCCGGTGTCACGTAAGTCTTATTTTTCACTTTGGTCCCTATGATCTTTTGGGTTTGGTTGAAGCTTAGCCCTTAATCACCATCGATCATTTACTTATAGTGAAGACTAATCAGCGTTATGAATCGAAAACTATAATCACATAAAACCAATATCAGCCCGTAAGTTTTCTATGACAAAAATATATGACATATCTCTCTTCCACCCCGCCCCTTTCAGAGATTACATGGAGAGTATTCTCAACGAAAAAGAGGCCGCGTCAGCGACCAGCCATCAAGTTCTTATTAATTTGCTAGTCACTGACTCGATATCTAGAACTACACATATAAAATACTGATTATTCGCTATTCACTCCAGGGACTACATGGAGCGCTTTCTCGACGAACAAGAAGCAGCTGCCTCAGCGACCGGGCAGCAAAAGGAGCGACCAGCGAGTCCCATCAATTCGCTCTTGTACGGCGATTCCAAGCGACACCACGGGGCGCACGACCCCGTGAATGCGGTGACGGCGGCAAAACCTCCGACGCAGGTAACGTAAACGGACCTGATTCTCCTTTGTTCACGACCGTTCCCATTAAATACAATACTAGATATTATTTAACCAAAATACGCACCACTTGGTACGACCCTATAAACTAAATAACTATAATCTATCCTGATATAGACCGTGTGTCGCCTGGTGATGTTCAAAATTGGTATTGGTTGTGTAAACAAGTTAATTGGTATTGGTTGTACTAATTTATTTTTTCGTGATCGATGTATTTGAAAAATCTTAGCATTTTTAATACGATTAATATACTTAAGGTCTATAATAAAGGTTCGTTTTATACTTTCAAATTATTCAGGAGGAGATCGCCGCCGTGGTCGAAATGGTCCAAAAGGTCGTAGATGAGAACGCCGGCAGCGACCTCGCGAGCAAACTCAACGAACTGGCGCCCGACGATGCATTTAATCACCACCATCACGTGACTACAACAACAAGCGATCTCTCCGCGCCTACGGCGGAAACGACCCAACTTCAGGTTTCGAGCGGCGGCGGCGAAGGTGAGAGCGTCGCGCTGCGAACACCGGAAGCGATTTCGGTGACAGTAGCGGCGAGCCAAGCGGTTCAGCGAACGCCGGAAGCCCCGATATCTTCATTGCAAGTCGCGGCGTCGGGCGATGCAACGGCGAACGGTTCATCCACGAACGGGGAAGAGGAAGTGTCATCGGAACCGCAAGCGAAGCGCGCGCGATTAGAGTTAAGCAGCAACGGTGATAATGGGCTGACGTCGTTACCGAATTCAACGTCATCGGCGCAAGAGCATCTCGTGACGTCATCCTGTTGTCCCTCATCCCCTTCTTCAAACGATAAAGCAGCCAACCCCTCGACAACATCTACCATATTAGACCATACGAAAAACTGTGTCGCGACGTCACCCAGCAAGCAAAACGCCACCACCTCCCCATCGAAGTGTGCCTCGGGTGGGGGCGAACCAGGGGGTGGTGGGGGCGGGGGCGGGGGCGGAGTCAAAGCATCTTCTACGTCGTCCCCCTCATCATCATCCAATAGTGCTTTAGGTCATAAAACTGTAGCGTCAGACACCGCCCCTTCGCAATCGGTGGTCACTCTGAGTAGTAATAGTAGCAGTCTCGATTCGAGCACGGCGAATCATCGGTCCATGGCAGCGGAAACACTAGCACACTAAGGGGGGAGGGGTAGAAAAAAATGTAGACTCTATCAGTAGACTCTTGTTTATCGGAACAATGAATTGGAACAATTATGTACTAGAAACCGATTTCTCGAATCTGCCATAATAATTATGTTTCAAAATAATATTCATCGGTTTGTAGGGGTTCCGATTAACGTGAGTCTACTGTAGCAGTTTATTTATAGTTTCTGTAAAAAAATTATTTTTCTTGATTTCGGCATCTTGTGCGTTGTTGTGTGTTTGATGAATGTGCTCCTTTTTTTTCCAATCCATGTTTTCTTGTTCAGACCTTGTTAAAACATCGTTACGTATCCGTTTTGTGTGGATGGGTTGTGTGTTTTGTTACCGTTATTAGTTATTGCGCGGAGGTTCGATAATCGTGGACAACAGTTTATAAAAACGCGACATAGTTTTAAAAGCTAGAAACA
Organism: Hydroides elegans; assembly: GCA_001703475.1. NCBI lineage: Eukaryota > Metazoa > Annelida > Polychaeta > Sabellida > Serpulidae > Hydroides > Hydroides elegans. The sequence continues at coordinate 20,005 of LQRL01049674.1, read as the reverse complement.
ATACGTTGTGTTTATAAAATTACACAAACCACAGTTGTATTAAAAAGCACAAACTGTCATTTGAATTAATGTGTTGTTCTTCTTGAATTCGCTTCTGGCGTTTAGATATAATATTCTTTGGTTTATTTTTGTACTGGTTGTAATACTTTAAAATTATGAATTATATTTTTTTTGTGAGATAATCAAAAGAGGGCTTCACACTTTTGATATTTTCGATGTGTGTATCAATCATATAAAGCAGAGTAAATGTGCTATTATTTGATATAGTAAGAAAAGTAATAAGCTAAGTTTGTAATACTTACCTTTTGATAACGGACCAATTCTATCATTTATTCAGCCCCTTTCTCATAATTGAAAATTATTGTTATCAAGAGTGTAGCCTTTCTTTGGGCAATCATGTATGTGTAAATAATGACATGAAGTTTGCTGTGAAAGTTCTTATTCTTCATTGATGTTTTTCCTCAAAGCGGTACCAACTAAAACAAATGACATGGGAAATAAGAGTGAATAGATATCAAACACAAATTCTTGAGTCATTCTAGGACCATTACCCTTGTCTTTCAAGATTCGTTAAAAATGCATATCGACAAAGAGTTGTTATAGATAATAAACATCCCATATTATTACAAATGAGTTAAGCTGTTTCTCATTGAAATATTAAATTACGGATATATTTAGAACAATAGATAATCGTATATACTATTGTCAAAAATTATTCGATTCGATTTGGTTCATGCAAAATATTCAAAATTGGTTTGTTTTAATTTTCATTCTTTAAAGGATTTGCCAAATTGAACAAAAATAAGAGGCAGAGAACAGCTTTTGCAAGTTGCGAGTACATAGCTTGTACGAAGATTAATACTTATTTTTGTGTTGTATAAGCCAAATGAAGATTCCAATAAGAAAAGGTTGCAACATCCGTATATATGTTAGTGATATATGAAGTTTTGAAATTAGTATATAGGCGATTCTCTGTTGTTGACGTTTAGGAAAGCGTTGTTCGAAAATCATGTTCATCAACTATCTATGGTGGTCTTTGTTGAAGGTTGATATTTGTTAAAAACATAAGGGGCCAATTTCATTGCCTAAGTCTAAACCAGGTTTCCAAACGGGAACCTGGTCTAGACTTTGGCTTTGTAAATGTCTCCTTAAGGGGTCAATTTAACAATCATGCGTTTCGCCCCTATGTTAATTGAGATTACGCTTCAAGGTCGTGAAATAGGACCCATGAAATAAACCCGATGGGTCAATTTCACAGCGTTAGTCTAGACCAGGTTTCCGTTTGTCACAAAACTGAAACGTTGACTTAGGCTGTGAAAAAGACCCGATATATTTGGGCCCGATATATATGTTGATTCTCGTAAATCATGTGTGTATATTTGACTAGGCAATCGGCAGTAACTTATTCTAATGTATTATAGGAATTTTTATATCAATGAAAGCTGTAAATAATTGACACATTTTCATAATCGAACTAATTTTATATGGGTTAGAACCTTGTATGCTTAAAAACAAGTATATTTACGTACTTTCTATGCTTGGTTAATATTTCAACATTCTAGGTAAATTTAATAAGATGTGAGAATCGGTATTTATATGAAAGTGTGTCCCTGTATATTTAATATGTGCTTGCAGAACTAAACAATGTAAAAACAATGATAAACCTTCACTGTAAATACTCTGACAAATAGGCCTTTATTCAAAAGTATGTTACTAATATTATGGGTTGCTTTTGCTCTTTCTTATATTATATTCTGAAAGCTCTCAAGCAGCCGACTAACAGTTTCATTATGATAATAGGTAGAATATTACTAATAATTGTCCATTCTATTGGACATCGCTTTAAACCGATATCCAAGCGAAAACAAATAAAACATGAAGTTGTGTTCATTATTGCATCGATGTGGTAAAAGCTGATCATATGAGCTGTTTTCTTAATGTTTCTTTCATCTTGAAAGTGTAGCACTGCACATGTAAATATTAAGTATTCATTTAACGCACGTTTTTCCTCCAAAAGTTGTCACAATGTACTGTAAAAAACTGTTTGTTATTAGGGTCCATTTGGCATTTCATCACTATTCCTTTGTGTAAAAACGTTAAAATTAGTTTAGATATTGTATCCCTCTGGATAGCATTGATACTACTTATCGGAGCAACCACTGGTTTGTGTTTTGCTCAAGATTTTGCCACTAAACGGGGGTTAAATGTTAATATTGGGGTTAAATATTGACATTGGGTTAATATATTGAGATGTTGTGTATGTGCACACTGTGGTAAAATATGTGCATTTTCAAAGTTTGTCATCAATGGATATTAATATTATCTTGTTCTATGGATAGATAAAGTTACTTTCTTAAGCCTTGTATTAATTTAGCTGTTTTGGCCGATATGTATAAGAAATCATTATTTCCGGCTTCAAATCGCTTTGAAATTGCAGTTTCCACAAACGCAAAATCATGGTTTATCACACATTCACAAACATATATATTAGTAGTCGTAGTTATAGATATTCATTTAGCATATGTAATATGTAATAACATACATTCAAGGCTGGCCCTGAAATATAACTGTAACAATTCGGTTATTCATATATATTTTCTAATTTCGTGTTTCTGTTTACTTATTTATCTAACTGATGATTTTAAATATAACTTTGTGCCGTATACAAACATAGGAATGCTTAAACGCTTGAAATAGTTATAAACTAACTCAAAAAGATACTGGATTAGCAAAATCACAAGTCTTAACAGTATACTCAGAAACGCACCATAGATTTAATCATTATTGGCATTTTCGATGATATCGTAACAATAGTGTTAAATGAAATACATTGTATCTCTATTTCCCAGTAGCTGTGTAGTTTATGGTGGACTAAAATATTGTTCCTCATATTTTGTTGATCAAACGAAGTTGGAGAAAAATTGTCTTACTTTTTGAATGAACTAGAAAAACAACATATGATACCTCCAGACTTGATTGCAAATCATAACTTATGTGGTTAACCCACCCCTTCCGTATCACCCATCGTCTTTCGATAAACCAATAATTTGATTTATTCGATAAGATTGCGAAATAAAATATCGAAAAAAAAAATCTTTAAAAATGTAAATTCCGTTCTAACGTCTCCGGATATATATCCCGTTGGGTGATTGCTGATCGATAATATTTTGTTCATACTATAGTAATGTCATTTATCTCATATTTCAATTGCAGCTATGTATAATTTGCATTTCTTCATATACCATAATTGGTGCAGGCAAAAACAATATCAGGGAATATATCGTCACAAACAAAAAATGTGCGTTTTTGTGCTGTTATACCAAAATGTCATGCTTCTTAAAATCCATTTAAAATCGTGATAAGTTAATGATATATTGCTGGCTCTGACCATAACTTTCCATTAGATTTTCCTATTTAACATCTTCGATACGTTTACAGTGTAGACATTTATTTAAGAAATTAAAGTCTCTTGGTTTATATAAAAGGGAACGTCCATTCTAAATTCGCCCCATGCCTTTCAGTTTTACGTATCGTAGGCTACCAAATATCCTAGATACTTCAATAAGTGCCATACATTTTCCGTATTCTTGAAATATAATTGAGTTGGGATGGAGTTAGGTTTCAGGTTACGAGATAATTTCTGCAAGAAAATTGACCATACGGCATGATTATCAAGCTTATTCTTTAGATATATTATCCTAGTTGATTCTTTTATTTATTTTAGTCTAGTTACATGGATATAATCCAATGGTTATATAAGTATGACATTTTAATGTTCCAATAATTTAAATATATATTTAGTAGTTAATTTGACTTTAATTGGTTGGTATTGTTAATTTCCTAATGTGTGATCGAGCAATTGAGGGGAAATGATACTTGGGACGAAAATATATAAAGCATATATTTGTGAAATGCAAACAAAAACTAATTCCTCTGATATCTCGAGTTCTCATATTTATTACACTTTAATTAATTTAATAGAAATATAATGTTATAAGTTTGTGTACATGTATACAAAAATGGCACCCAAATTTCATAAATCATGTTAAACTTTCTTTCACAATATATCGATACGATATCTTCATTGCATTGTATATCATATTTGTCAGTCTTAATTCATGCTACACTGTATAAAATTGTCATTGTTGCATATTAAAGCGAAATATAACTGTTAATATTGATATATTTGTACATATGTTCATTCTTGTAAATATGTAATTTTTGACAAGACTGTAGAAAATTGTAAAAGAAAGAAAACAATAAAATACTTGAAAATATTATTTTGATCGTCTGATTCCCAATTTTAAAGCATCGCATGTAAGTAAATGTGTGCTTATATACGCAATCCCCAAGCTATTATGTAATCGATTCAAGCATAGGTGACTGGCAAATCAATCACAATGGAAATAAATGGAATTGGTTAACTTTTGAAACCGCTATACTTTAGATTACTTTACTTAAATTTTGCGCTATATAAAAGTTAATGTTATTCAAAACAGCTTGTTTATTTTCATATGAAGATTACTAATGTATTAATTATTTCCGCAAACAAAACTGCAAACTATTTGAGTAAATCCCCATTATTTTATTGCCATTTGCATGCACACAATGACTTTACACATTACAAAAATGACATATCTTTAGCCCTGGAAAAGTAAGACACAATTCGATTTCATTAAAAAGATTGTATCAGTCATGTAATTGCTGACAGAATACAACGAGCCCGATCTCTTGATCCTGATATGATTGCGCCCTTTCTACTTCTAAGCTGTTCCTTAAAATGGAGTAATAATAATTGCGGTGCCAAGATATGTATTTATGTTGGGAATACATGAAAACCCCTTGTCATTTCCACTTCTAGCACTTGGCAGATGACTCAAGTTTTTTGTATGCAATTCTATGAAATAGCACGAAAATAGTATAAAACTACTTCGTAGTTAGTATTACAATTAAATGGCAGCTAATACCACATTTTTACGAATGCAAAAGAAACGTTTTGACTCAATCTGGTAAAATATTGTAATGGGATATGAAGTTTGGATATGGTATGGGTTCCTAAAAACTGTTAAATATACAAAACAAATTATGCTATTAAGTTGAATTGAGTGCTTTCTTTCCATAGGATTTGACATTTATAAATCAATTATCAAGGATAATAAAACCGAACAATGAACGGTAAAAAGAAAGTTACACCTGGCGCCAAACTGCCAAGTATCAATCCTTCCGGTCGAACCACGACAACTAAAAAGCAACCGGAAAACCTCGTAAGGCACCGAACGAAACCGGAATATGGTGCTAGACCACATCACACAGCGGATAAATCCGGAACAAAGGGAGCGGTGTCTCGAAGCCTAACTGTATCCGGAGATCAGCTGACTAGCCCAACACCCCACGGGACTGGGTCGAAGAATCTTCGTCCTAAGCCCCTCAATAACCACACATCGTCACATGATATGAGACCCAAGCTACAGTTCAACGGCAAGATGTCGCTAGTGTGTCAAATCAAAATGGCGACGCTGCGACGTGAGGCGAATCTGATTAAGCAAACCTTACCGTTAACGGATGATGTAGTTGAGATGCTAAAAGAGAAATCTACGATTGATGCACACCATGGATTGCGTCTAAAGGTATGTAGTTGATTTACTCCCGACAAGGTATATATAAATAGAAAAAAGACGCGACATCGATTATACGTTTTCATTTTGTTTTAAAGGAACGATTTATGTCGCCGTCGTTCGAGTCGATTACACTACAGCTATTGCTTAGAATATTACGACGCGAATCACTCATTTATTTTAACGTCACGCGACGACTCGTCCATTGGGGATGTGTTATAACGAATCATTATGCTATCGTAACATTTTCGTCTTATAGTTTTTCAAGCATGAACCAATAAGAAATCCCTAAGTAATTGTAAAGTCATGTGTCGGGGCTCATGTGTATGTATTTGTCATATTTTGAATCTTTTTAACGTGCTTATTATTACAGTCAACAGCTGCTGTTTAGGTTATTTGTTTTTATTTGTGTTATTATCAGAGAGGTTTGGTTTTTTCAGAAAACAGATATCACCTCCAGATGGGATCCAGTTTTGGACTTTCTCCAGGACAACAATCAAATGTCCATATTTGGTATTTGGGACTTCTTGATCCAACAAAAAGACACACTTCTCCCCAGCCGACTCCATGAAACATTCAACGCTCTTGTAAACCAGCATTTCGAGAACGATTTACAACCGCTTCAGCTCAACAAGGATCGGCAAAATAAAGTCGCCAGAGTTATGCTGGATAATCTGCGAAAAGCCGATGGTTATGTTGATGAACTAAGCGCGAGTATCAGACAGTACCAAATGTACACACATCGCATTTCCGATCTTATGAAAAATCCTGCAACGAGTGACGATGGTTCGTCAGATACACAATCACGACCGTCGCCGAACGGCGGGAAATCGATATTAACCCCACCTCCGGAAATTCCCGAATCGATTCACGTCGTGTATGATCGGATCAAAACGTATGTGAACACATTAGAGGAAACGACTGAGGACCAAAAGGAGGAATTGGAACGTGTTCAAATCAAACTGTACGAGGCACATAGTGAGATTGAAACGCTGGAAAATAAGGCCAATAAACTGCGAATGGAAATTAAGGCCAAGCAACAACAAATCAAAAATCTACAGGAAGACCGCGAAACACTTGGTAAAGAACTAAGCCAGACCAAACAAGAGTTGGACGAGGTCAAAAACGCACGAAACCACGTGGATAAGAAACTGGATGAAATGATGAACGTTATGATGAAAGGTATGGACGCCCTTAAACAAGACGTCACTGCTCAAATCAAGAAAGACATCGGCGAAGTTGCCGAAAACATGGATCGAAAAGTGGGCACTTTGGAAGATACCATGCATGCGCGCATGGATGAATTTAAAGAGGGCATAGCTGACATTCGTGAATCACAGGAAGGGTTTCGAGATGACCTTGAAAGGGTTGAGGATAAAATGGAAGATATGAAAAAGGGTAAAAAGGACAAGAACATGAATCTGAAAATCAGCATCCGTGGAGCGGATATGAGGGATGATCAACTGATCCGGACGAGATCGGATAAACTGCGAAATGTACAGGGAAAATAACGATAAATTTGTTTTATCTATTTTTATGAAACGTATACTATACGCCTAAACTGAATAAAACTTGAAATAACAAGACTTTAACAATATAGAATCCAATCGTGAATTTGGCCATAGGTCGTGAATTCCGTGGACTTAAAGCGAATGTATATAATGGTACTTATAAATACGTTATTTTAATGAATATATGAAAATGTAGTGTGGTACAAGATTAATTGAGACAACGTCTAACATTTTAATTTGATTTTTTAAAACGTTTTGATGATGAAGCATAGAATTCAGGAGGGTCCCATTACAAACCGAAGGACTATATTTCAGCTTCAAATATTCAAACGTTTAAATGTCCATGCATCCATGGTATATGTCAAACAAAATATTTTGTAGTTTGATGAGAAAAGAAGATAGATAACATATGATTTTACGTTGCAGAATTTCCATTAAGTAGATTGTGATTCGCTCCATAGTTGATCCATATAACAATATGGGTATATTCAGGCCTTATGTGAAGGGCCCGCCATGACACATTTATCAAAATGTTTAAATTTACCATAAAACAACTTTACAACTGCGAGCAAAAAGCAAATTACCCATGTTGTATAGGCATATCAATATTTTGCAAAAAGATGTTCACTTATTCAATGTTAGCTAAGCTGTTCGTCCTTATCCAGCCAGCTTTGAGCAGGAAATGAATACATTTTGCGGACATTTAAATGTTGAATATAAATAATTTAGTGACCATATCTAACAAATAAAAGCGTATTAGATTATTGCAAACATTGCAAGTTATTGCCATATTA
>LQRL01049665.1:0-11721 GCA_001703475.1 Hydroides elegans | reverse complement strand
TTGGTAGGAAAACGGGTAGACACTGCTTGAGAAGCCATGTTGGCACGGGGTCTAGCTCACAGCTTGAGCTTGGCGAGGACATGATCAGTCGTTGTATCTCATCCTCCGTCGCAGGGCGAAATTGATCTAATGTAGATCCATTGTAATCCGATAAATCGGGACAGATATTTTGTCTTATGGCAGCAAACGAGGAGCTCATGTCGTCATGACTAATTGCGTTGCGGATTTTGATGATTTTGTCTAAAAAAATTCACTAAACACTGATGGCAGGGCATTCTCTGGTATGTTAGAGGGGGTAGCGGGCTTTTTATTCCAGTCTAGAACGCCTTTCATGACATTGAACAGGCGTTTTTGGTCGCGACCGCATTCGAGAACCCGGATTGAGATAAATTCAGTTTTCACTTTAAATTATCTCTAAGATGATTAACCAAATCACATTGCTTGCGATAGGCCGCTTTAGCTTCGAAGCTATTGGTTCGATGCACACGTCGTTCGAGACGTCTACGAACAGTTTTCGCAGTTTTTAAACAACAAAGTATTATAATGTTTTTAAACAACTTACCATTACATAATACACTCAGTTTTGTCGATTGAAAATGCTCCCCAGCCCAAGAATGCAAGCCATATCATTCATTGGGTGAGACGATGGCGTTATTTATACATATCTTTTAAAATAAAATCAACCACTACATTAACGTACATTGTCCAAATATAAATTCTATTTACAATTAGAAGATTGCCTCAGTGCAGATTGGTCTACTTTTGTCAGATAAGAATGAGAAAAATAAGATACATTCCATCATTAAATGGGAAATGAGTGTAGCGAAAAGGGAAGTAAATACAAATGTACCATGTTGCTTGTCTGATATGAATTCTGATATTAACACGAGTTAACAATTAATTAGAAAAAAATATTATATTGATATCTGTGTGTATAATAACCAAGAAAAACCAACAACGATTTTATGGAAAAAAACTGTTACATTGGTTTAAAATTTCGGATGACTGTATAGTTACAGTCGTAGGCCTACCGGGAGGCGATATTTGCAGAACCAAATAACTCTCACACATGATGCATTTTTTTTTCTTTTCTGAAACAAAATTCATTTTGTCGGTAGAATCTATGGGAATTATTAAAATCAAAATTGACACGTGGCGCAAATCAGCTGTCGCTTTTTCAGTTTTTCTTTTTCCGGAAGTTGCATCCGGTAAGATATACTCTTGCCACAATTTGATTCCGGGCTCAGTAACTATTCATATGTAGATTTAATGAAAATAATTTCATTTATCGATTTCATGTTGTTATAGTGACACAGTAAGGCCGTGTTCACTCAAACGAAAAGGCTCATAAAATAGCACGAAACCCGATATTTTCGAAAGCCACATTTGTATAAAAACATAGCAATTAATCCCCTCTGTTCACGCAAAAATTTAGGATTTTTTTTTGCGTGAATACTCCTTAACGATTGAATTTGAAAATGTAAGAACGGGTTTTTATGATTCAGTAGGCCATCGTTATACGTAACTGGCACACAACAACAAAAACCAATGCCTACAGTAAAAAATATCTGACTTCCAAATGATTCTATTTTAATAATTTAAGAATAGGAAAGAAATGAAAGACTTTTATTTCATGTAGCAGTATAACCGGCTTGATATAGCACACAAAAAGTTCATGTATACACAAATGATGATTTAATGGGTGCACCACAAGAACACATTCGAATTATATCAGTTACGTATATTATTGAGTATCTATAAAATGCTGATATCATGAGATATACAAACCTGATAAATTTGCAAAATAAAGCGAAAATTCATAGAATTGCCACTGTTGACAAATATTTTTTGCCGTAATTTTTGTAAGAGATCCTATGTCATCTTTTTCTCTATCTATATCTCGCACTCTCTCTCTCTCTATGTCTCTCTCTCTCTTCCTATCTCTCTTTATTGGATATGGTGTTCTTGTGCCGATTAAGTCTCAATAGAGTTTAGGTGACATATTTTTTTCTGATTCTGTTATAAATCATAGCTTTGAACGATATCTTAGCAGCATACAAAAAAAGAGAAAAACATTTAGAGGATATAAATTCGTTAGGTTCTACCGACATGTGCAGATTTATTTCTCTTTTTTTATTTCTATGTAAACGAAAAGCAATCTTTGTGCTTTCCATAAAGGTGCTGTGAGTGCATGATGTAAAAGGGAAGAATTCTTAGTGAAAAGTGAAAGTGAGATTCAGTTCTAGTTTATCCCACAAACGAAGCTCACATGATATGAAAATACAAAACGGAATTATTATTCATAGGAGTACGAGGGAATTCGTACGATGTATACAGTTGAACATGGTCGACAAAATGACCAAGCAAACTATGGAAACTATAACCAGAATGTTGAAAAAATGGATAATTTGTATGATTAATAATGTATATCCTTAATCTCTAGAAAGATACCATGGAAAGTACCAAGGACCAATTAAGGTAAGTTTTGTGATTTATCTATTTGTAGGACTACATAAGTAAGTTCACAAATATGAAACCGGCCATTTCAATAAACCTTAACAAATGAATTTAATTTAATAAATCTTGTTTAAAATAAGATTGAATATATTTTGATTTTTAAACCAAATAAGAGCGGTTTAATAAATTCAAAAATGGCAATCACACGAATATTCGAAGATAGCAAACGATATCTTCTAGCAACGATCGCTATAATTTGTAAGTGCGACCAGGCCAAAATAACGCTTATTAATCAGCTGTGATATAGCTATATCATAGCTATTTAATAAAAAACAGCCCATTTAGACCATATCCTAAATGAGCGTTTTATTTTTGGGTTGGGGCAGATTTAGAAGAGGGTGTCCAAATAATGATGTTAATATTGAAGATATTCGTATATTCAAATATTTGTCGTACGATTTTTTTATTTATTTAAGCGATTCTTATATTGTCGTACGATCTGGCCACAATGAGACATAATTGGCTTCGAATCCGATAGTTTATCCAAAATAATATAAGGATTTTAGCTATAAAAAGTATAAATGTTTAAAATAAAACATTGATTAATAATCTTCTAAATAAATGATAGCTTTTAATTTAATTTATTTTTTATTAATCCCGACCAAATCGACCCGTATACTACCATACAATTATGTCTATTCGCAACATAATTCATCATATACATGTAAACGGTTTCAAGCTTTAGAGCCTGGCGACATTTAAAGCTTTTTCGAGCCTTTTCCCTTACGAGTTCCTTATAAGAAATACATTGGAAGATAGATCTTAAGTGGGGAGAACCTCATAAAGCTGTTGCCAGACCCCAATTTTTTTTATAACATTGATATTATTTTGATAATTTTTGGAAAAATATTTTGTTTGCAAATCTACATAATAAGCAAATCATAACTTCTCTATTTCTGATAGTTAACCCAATTTCATAATTATTTTCAGCATTATTTAACAATACATCCACGCGACCACTAGACACCACAACGCAACTGACAACAGAAACGTCGGATGCGCACGGATTAAACGATATTTTTAATCCATGCGAAGCTGTACATGAAGAAACTGATGATATCCAATCAGCAGAGGAATCCATGACAACCGAAACTTGGATGTCAACAATGGAAACATTGGGCACATTATCAAATGAAACATGGACCGAGGAAAATGATACGTGGACGTTTACGAACGAAACGGAAATGTTGTTTAATGAGACATATATAGAAGAAAATGATACAGATATTAACTCAAATGAGACTGGTGAAACAGTGACTATTGTTTCTAATAAAGAAATTTCATCCCCGTGTGGTGTACTGAATCTTTCCATCGCATTGACAAGAACCAAGTTTTATGTTTCAAAATTAAAGCAAAATATTGTAAGTATAATTCATTACTTGTTAAAAACTGTTTCGGATACTGTCAACAAGATGAGAAAAATATTAAATAGACGCTTCAAAATTTAATTTGATACTCTTCATACAATGTGATGACATAGCCCCAAATAAATCTAGATGCAATAACCATGTTAAAATGTTACAGGTTTATTCCCTACCAGCTTAGCCACATATTTTGTCATTATATCTTTCCTTTTAGGTAGAGGAGAGGTTAAAGAATACATTCATATATGATGCTATATATGACAAATTCTGGTTCAAGATCACTGAGTTCACTTGCATGTATCGACATTTACCATCTGCACCCGGAACTAAAATGGTAAATTTTTTAAGGATTTCTTTTTAGCTATGATAAAAATAACGCTCTCATTTTCCTTTTCAAATAATTTATGACATTTTTATAAATAAAATGCGTATAAATCAACTTAATTAGCTGCAAATTAAGTTCTTTAAGTTCGCACTGAAAATAATTGTTTTAAAAATATTTGAAAATTGAAAATAAGTTTTAAAACATACATAAATTTGAATATATAAAACTATTCGATTCACAGGAAAGCCAAATCCAGATGGAGTTATGGAAAGCCCTTATCCTCTATGCAGTTTACATTCGTCAAGCAAAATATAAAGAAATCGAGTGGGCTTATAAGAGAGATCCAACATTTCAAGATGAATTAGCATCACTAGAATCAGACTATTTAGTCCCACTTTTGCGCGAAACCAAGCGTCGTTCAGAACATATGGGTTTGAACTTACCGCATTATGTCCAGGAAGAGGCCATTGCAAAATTCAGGGAAGTAAATGGTGATAATAAAAATGAATATGATATATTTCTGTACATGGTTTTAAATGGATTTGAGCATGATTATATCAAGTTTGCAAACGTATTTTATGGCACGAATGAGCAAATGGAAGGAAATCAGTTATGAACAGCCGATTATAAGTTTTGTAAGGGTCTGATCACATTGGAAGCTGTTCAAGGTTGTTATCACTGACAACGCGCGTATTCCCATGTATTCTTTATGGGAAAGTCATAGATTCGCCTTAACGCTCTTGGTGTGTTTTGGGCTAGATGGGATTGTGAGATTCCAAGAAAATAAAAGAATGCATGGGCAATCTAGGTTTTAATGGGGAAAAGCTCGAAAACTTCCAATGTGACCATGCATGTCCTATTTCGACAGCTTATCATTGAAATTATGGTTTTAACGTGTTCTTTTTCTATAACCAGCTCTCGAACTTGCATTTATATTGTTTTAATGAATTCTATTGAGTTTAGATATCTTGATATACCAAAATGTGTTCATGTTATATTATATAAATTGTATACATGTTTTATATTGATTCCAAAGTATCACAAATTAGATATATTTAGCGAATTTTCTAGCGATTGAATGGGGATCGACACCCAGTGTGAACATATATTTCATATATACATGTAGTAAACTATTGCATTAAATATATTGAAAAAAAAACACTAGAGTCTACCTCCACACGGCTCATGGAAAAATGAATATTTTGGAGATATGAATCTTAATAAAATGTGATTTAAATTTGCTTCTCGTAATAAGCATTTTTCAAACTGGACGTATATCTCCCATGAAATATATAAAAGTTTAGAGGCTGTTAGAAGATTTGGAAATCAGTATCATTACAAATCATAAAATGAAATATCACAAAAAAAGTTTTCTAATTAAGAACTATCTTAACCAGGTCGCTCTACCTATATATCAACCAATATTATATTATCAATTGTATTAATTGTTTTTTTTTAATAATTATGTTGATATCCCAGTCGCGTTTGTTATGGTTTTTATTCACAAGATTATTATTACAATTTGAAACCTTTATTTTGCGCTTAATTATTGCTTTATTTACGTTCATTATATAGGAGTGGTAAAAGTATATACAACATATATAATGTTTATAATAAATTCTAATTTATGCTTGTCTAAGTAATTTATATTGTCTATTAGTTGAACGGAATTGTATTTAATTATATATATTTATTAATGTTATATTTAATTATATTATATTCAACATAGGATTATGCATTATGTGATATAGATAGTTTATATATATTTATTTCAGTTGCTATAAACTTGTTTGATATCATTGTTTCGTTTTTATCAGCCTAAGTTATATATGATCTCAGGTAAAATTTGTGATTTGCTTAAGAAATAAATAATAAAAACAATTATGATTGAGTTTGTTGTTATTATCTTCACTTTAAGAACTACTTCGTTTTTGCTTTGTTTTTCGACATTTTGTTTCAAATGAATCACTTTCAATAGTAAATGAACATATACCAATCAAGCAAGAATTCATAGGTGAATTTGTAGGTGAACAAAATATCATTCTGACAAAAACGAATACAAAATAGATAAAAGGACTTTTCACTTTGGTTAAATGTTAAGTTTTTCCATTTCCTCTTGTATCCCTTTCAGTTCCTCGTTGATTTCTTTTAATTCCATTTCCTTTAACCGCACCGTTTGAGATCGATCCTTAAGCATTCGAACACGTTTATCTAAATCATGACATAGATTTGATCTGTCTCCGTCATCGTCCTGAATCGATACACTTTGAAGTTTGGATCGGAGAGACGAAATATCGCATTCGAGGGTCCTAACTGCCTTTCCATTTAAATTTTCCTCCGACTGTTTTTTCTTAGTGGTTGGTCCAGCACGTCCTTGATTCAGATAAGTAGCACCATTCGTGGCTATATTGTCATGGTTTCTTGGTTTTTCATACTTGGATAGCATCTCAATAACATCCGTATATGATTGGTCATATTCCTCATCTTCACTTTCTTCTTCATCGTCGTACACAAGCTCATTTCGAGCTATATCGAGTGCCGTTCTTCCCTGACCATCCGTCAAGGTCACATCACAGTCGGGATGCGCAATGAGGGCTCTCACGGCGTTCACGCGACCATACCATACAGCTGCGTGCAAAGCCGTTCGCAAACCATACTCAGAGCCTGACCACGTGGTGTTAATGATATTTGAGTCGTAGTCAAGGAGATGCTCAATGACCTTGACATTACCTCTAGCGGCCGCCGCGAATAACGGACCGGCGCCGCGATCGCTTCCGCTTATATTGTAGTCTGCTCCTCGACACAGAAACAGGTCGACTAAATCGACATTGCTTGTCAATGCGGCTTGACTAATAGGTAGCTTATAGATCGCTGGCGAATCATTGGTTTGGTTTATATTGCTATTTGTATCACCAAGCAACAACTCGCATTTCCTCACGGCGTCAATGTCACTTCTACAAGCACCATGGATAGGGAGCTCTTTTAAACCTGGTACATCTGCCCATACATCGACATCGGCGCCTTTGAGCATTAAGGCTTCCACTATCTCGGAGCTGGCGAAGCGGCTAGCCATCCATAAAGCGGTGCGACCACTCACGTTTAGTTTATCCACTACCGCTTGTGATTACAATAATTCTAGAACCTTATTTTTGTCATTGGATTTACATGCTTCAATTAGCTTGTCGGACATTGCTTATGTGTATGTTTTTATATAAAACAGTTAATGAAGCTTATCCATGATCCAGAAAGATTATGAAATTGTGTTACTTAGTTTACATAACGTTTGGTTCACATGAATATCCGAAATATGACTTAATCATTGATATTGTGTCATAATTTCAAACTGAATAATTCGATAAGTTTATAAAACAGCTTACATATAAACATGAGTAATTGTTTACTTAAACGCAATATTAGGTGAGTATTTGTGCCTTTCAATGCAATACAATGGGCACTTATTGAAAATGCTGTGCAGTACGGAGAGCCGAAAATTGCATTGATTTATTGAACGCCTAAGTATTATACCAAATATCAGGAGTACCCAGCGATTTATTCTATGAAATATGTATTCTTTTCAAATATCTATCTTGCTGGCATTTTCACTGAACAGAATAGATAAAATATTGTGTTTCAAATATTTCGTATTTTCCTGGCATTTCATACGAATAAAACCGATGTCTTAAATATGTCACTAATAGCCTATACAGTTGTTGGTTTAACGACAAATGGAATTAAAGCATAGCATTATCACCGTTATGCACCTGTACATATCAGATATACAGAACAAAGGCCAAAAATAAGTTTTTGTATACTTGCATACACTCTACGTTTCTGTATATTAACGTTTCATTCTGCTGGCAAATTTGTGAAAAGTTGCTGGCACAACATTTTCTTTGTTCCTGGCTGGCAAATTAAGAATAAAAGCATTCAATGAATATATATGATTATCGGGTTTTAAGTTGTTTAGAATTTGATTCAGGCCAAATGAAGTAAAATGAGACACTATTTCGAAAATGACCCGTTGGGTACTCCTGAAATATGCATATAGGAGTCAAATATTTTTGATTTTTTGTTAATGCGTTTGCAATTCAGCTAAATCACTACTCAATGTATTCGTTCTTTAACACTTTTATAGGTTCCAAAACTGTTTTTGTTTTAGCACATTAAAACAATTTCGGAGGGTATTTATTTTATTGTCGAATATTAAAACTTCGATTGTTTAACAATGGTGGAAATTACATTTGATAGATAAACCTATCCCTTGATCTTCCAAATCCATGTTAGCAACATTAATGCCCTAAGGTTAGTGACTTCAAACAAAAATATATATGTTTACTCTTGTTATCTTGAATACTTTTAAATGTGTTTTATGTTGATCATGCTCGACGCATTATATGAAAAGGTTACCATTCGTGAAGAGCACCATCTGGCTGTTCCTTACAGAAGGTGTTCCCATCAAATTCCAGCTGGCCTGGAAATGTTGAAAAAAAGGTTTCTATCTTGGAGATATAAGCAGTTTAAAGAACACTTTTTTCCATTAATTCCTGAATATTCTTATTAAGTAGTCAGAGAAATTTCAGCGATTTGTTTTTGCACTTTAAAACATTTGTTTTTGCAATATATACTAGGTTATTAAGTTATATTCAACATTTTAATTTGAGCAAAAGGTGTTGCTTTTCTGTTCCAAGTTGGCTAGATAAGGTAAAACTGCCCAGCTGACTTGAAAAAATGCACACCTTTTCGCAAATTGTTAACGTTCAAAAAACATTATTTTGTTGTTATTTGTAAATGTAATGTTCTCAAATGTGATTTTTCATAAAATGAAATTGTGAAAAAGCATGGAAAGATGTGACAAAGGAAAAATTACGTTTAAAGCATAAAACCAATTAAGATAATAAAAATGTTATTTAAGAAAATAAGAGAACAATTATTTATTTAGAAAAGGTCATATACGCTTTGGTTCGAACCAGCTTGGAACTGAAAGCAACAACATTTTCAAATATATTTATATTGAAAATATGTATTAGCGAAGTATTAGCGAACGTCCATGAGAATATCTAAAAAATATCAAAATTTATTATTAGTTTGTTTTACCAAATATAGGCAAATACAATACCTGTTTAACAATACCCTCAAAGTCCACGCCGCAGTTTTCGACTTAAAGAGGTCACAAGATGCATTTTTATTAGAGAATCCAGAAGAATAACCTATTCATATATTAAGCCTTAAACATAATTGCGAAATGCGAAGCGGTTGCATAATAGTGAGTGAGTTAATGACGTTACACGAGGGACCGCCATTGCAGCTACTTTTGTTTTGTTTTATTTCATTTTTGAATTTTTCATCACATTTTACACATAGATGACATACCATTCATACTGACAACACAACGAATACAATATATCAATACATGACAAAACATTGACATCACAATTGCTTCAAGAAACTCGTAGATATTAATTGCAAATGCTACATGTGAAAATGTATTTTGCAAATATGTATATCCTCGGTTATTGATGATTTGTCACATATTTACAACTATCTGCTATAATACAATATAGTTTGACCATTTCAAAGAAAATTGTTTTTCACTTAATGCATTTTACATCTGCTACAACATTTAAATACAGTTTTTTTTCAAAAATGTTTCAATAAACAAGCATTTTTCATTACAACGAATATCACATGTATACTTTTTGATGATATACAACATATTGTCTGTTTTATCTTGTACACCGAACAAAAACTAATCTCTACTAACATTTTGTAAGGTAGGGCTATTGATTGCAACATTTATTGACACTAACTATTTAAACGTGTACTTTTTCATGTGTGTTGCATGTTTAATGCCCTCTTTAAAGAATACTTGTGATCGTTTCAAATTTTTAATCATTGCAATATATCATTCATAACCTTATACGAGCGGTCTTGGATGGAATTTTATTTAGTGTCGCAAATGTACCAGCTGAGGGACCGTAAAGCACCTTCCCCGTGTTTTTTTATTACAATGAACAATCTGTCCAGTCTTATGTTTGTTTGTTTGCGGATGATTGTGTCTGGTTCTGAGAGGTTTTTAATTATAATGATCAAACGATTCTACAGCAAAACCTTGAGGTCCTCAACTATTGGGAACGCAATTGGTTGATGAAATTCTATGCAGATAAATTGTTGGTCCTTACTATATCAGAAACGCGTCACCCTTAACTTAACGTCACCAAACACCGTCAACAATTTACCTTGAAGTCGCAATTTCATTAGACAAAAATGGTTGGGACATGTTGAAAGGCAAATAACTCGATCGGCTTCATATGAAGAAACATCAAATCTTCCGCAACACCAGTTCAATAACTGATGTGCTAAACAATTTTAAATGAGTCTCTTCAGCAACGTGGAAGCAGATTACACCTATCATGCTTTAAATACTATACTATAATCTCTTGGACATAATATACTCACTTATTTCCGCTACCTTTTAAGCCATATGTGTTTGCGTTCTATAATATCTTGGATGGGCATTAAATAGACAAGAACTGTTTTGCTATCATTCCGAAAAAAAAATTTAGACCAATCACAACACAGGATTCATGGTGAAAGTATAATTTTGACGTCATCATTCTTGACCCATTTTATGAAGATTTTATGTGTTTTAAACCCCGATTTAGAGTGTCATCTTTTATAACACAAACTTTTCTTTGATTTTGAAAATGTGAATTGATCTCTCTTCTTATTAAATATTATAATAATAATTATGTTTGTTAAAAGATTCATAACATAAATTGAACAATTTCCGATGGTGTTTTTCGCCTAAATTTCTCAATTTTTGGTCATTTTATATAAGCAATTTTGTTCAATTGTCAAGATATATGTGTTGAGACATGTTATGATAATTTTACCTCAATAGTCAAAGGAAGATTGAACGTGTAATGATGCTGTCAAATTTCAGAAGGATTCGTGCCTGAGTATCTGAGAAATTAGGTTGCAAAAATGTCATTTTCAGTACAAAAATGATCGGGGGATGTTCCATATAGCATAAACAGGGGAAAACAGTCACGCAATCACCAAAACACAACAAGTGTATGCTTTATAACAAATTGTGTATTACCAATCTCAGATGAAACTCATCCATTTTTTTTTGCTTCAAAAACCTTCATATTTTTGGGCCGAGAATTTTGGTGGCACTAGTAGTAGTAGTAGTAGTATGACCATAAACGCCTTTTCAAGCTTAGTCCATATGTTCATTAAATTGATTATCCTTTCGTATAGAGTCTTTATAAAATCCTTTTCACTCGTATAGTCTATTAAATCGTATATCACCTGTTTCACAGATAAAATCACAACAAATATCACTTTTCATTCACAAATTTACGCCACTCCTTTCTATCCTGAGCTAGAATCATCGCACTTTGTATTTCTACACACTTTTTCTTCAGTTGTTTCTGGATCAATTTGAGCAGAGTTAGTCTCTGACCACCAACGGGGTTTTTGACTTTTCTCAGACCCTCGTAGAGTGCTTTT